>JAUZST010012376.1:0-64952 GCA_034779995.1 Parotocinclus haroldoi
CACACACACACACACACACACACACACACACACACACACACACACACACACACACACACACACACACACATCTGTATTTGCAGACCAACAAATGGCGTCTATGTGACAGATGCAAGAGGAAATGATCAAATGGACAATAAGTGTGGAAACAAGGAACCTGGTAAAGCATAGGTGAGTATATATGCTTCAAATTATTATTATTATTATCTTCTTTCACTACCGTTGTCACTTACTTTGCGATTGATGTCGCTTTTATTGCATTTATTGTAATATGTTGTTATTGTTTCTGTGCACGAGAGAGACAATGATAAACGCCATGATCAATGTAACGTGAAATGACAATGCGCTCAAATAAAGTGAGTTTCATTTCGACCCACGATTAGACTTTTATTCGGGTCTTTTCATTTGGAGGGGCTTTTTTACCCGGAAGTTGTACCAAATCGGACAAAATAAAGATGGCAGAGCGGGGCTATAGTTTCTCTCTTACTACATTTAGGTAACGTACACGTTAAACGAAGGGGTTTTGTGTTCATTAGATATGTTGTTAAATGCTTGGAAATCACACTGGCTGTTATAAAGGCGTAGAAAACAGATGTTTGTTTCGGATCCATGTGAAGCAAATTAGAGATGCACTGTCACGCTAACACGAACAGAAGCCTTAGTGCAGGGTTTCTACTTTCTCAAAATACTTTATTATGTGGCTGGATCAGCTGTAAAACTTTTTGTAAATAAAACACTAAATACGTGGTTTGAGGGTTTCTATTTATGTAGCTTATTTGTAGAGTAATTAATATTCACTAATGTAGAACGTTCGATATTGGGTCTCTCAGTATAGTCGGTATTTATATCACGATTTTCAATCGGTGCTTTAAATCGGTCATTAAATTTGAAATCATTATTGGTACCCATTATGATGAATATTTAAACTTCAACAGCTAAACTAATTTATTTTACTAGTAGCAAGCAGAATTTTTTTTTTTTTACTGTTTTATTAATGCAAACCGTAGTAGGACCCTCCACAGAGGACTCCTATTTATATCTATTTTTTTTATAATTTAATGAATTTATTTTATGACTAATGAAAATGCAATTAATAATTTGTTATTGGTTTAAATTATTTACCTAATTTTGCTATAATTTAATTTATTTAAATTTATTTATTAGTATTTATTTAATTAACATCTAGGCCGCCCGTGTAGGACGGGTCCTCTGTTGAGTCTTGGTTCCTCCCAAGGTTTGTTCCTACCGCTTTTAGGGAGTTTTTCCTTGCCACTGTCGCCCTGGGCTTGCTCAACTTGGGATTGGCCTTTTAAGATCATATAAGATTGTAAAGCTGCTTTGAGACGATGCTCCTCCGTCATAAAAAGCGCTATAGAAATAAAATTGAATTGAACAGTAAATATATTTATTATTCTGACTAAGAATAATAGTTGCTTGGATGGGATCTGTTTTTCCACCTACTTATTTATATTAGGAAAAAATATCCTAATTTGCATATCCAATCCAATCCATATCCAGTCTGTAAAACTACTATATCGTTTGCAAAATGTGATTTAAATAAATTGCGATACATGGTAGTAAAAAGGTGAGAAATAAATGAGTAGGATTTTACAGGCAGGCATGGTTGACTGAGTCTGATGGTCAGGTCGTAAGGTTAAGGCATAACCACCCGAGCTTTGCCTAAGCAGGGTTAAAATATGGAAAAAGTTACTGTTCCCTACCTTTTCCCATTGCTCTCACAATAATAAAAAATATATATATATATTTGTTTTTTAACCATGTACTCTTTCATTATATTAGCAAAATTCTAGTTAAATTAATATTAAAACTGAAAAGTTTTAGTTTAAAACTTTTAAACACAGTTAAGTGAAACATTCTTATATAAAATTCAGTTATACTAAATAGTACAATACATTACTGTATGTGTATATATATATATATATATATATATATATATATAAGCAAAGTATTTTAATATGTAATGAAATATGTTTTCACCACACTGCCCATAACTAGCTGGTACTTTGCTCTTACTTACTTGTCTTATTAATTTTTTTTTTTTTTTAAAAAGCTGTAAATAATTACTGAATTGTCTTACTAAACGAATTCCTTCCTCCACAGCCCTTCAGGGAAACTGGTACAGATCGAGTATGCGTTGGCAGCTGTAGCAGCCGGTGCTCCTTCAGTAGGAATCAAAGGTAAAAATTAATTGAACTGAATGATGCGTTGCAACAAAAATAAGACGGTGGTCATTTTAATTCGTTTAAAAATAATACGTTGTGTCTGATACTGATTCGATCCACCTTTTCTTCACTGTTCAGCCTCTAATGGAGTGGTACTGGCAACAGAGAAGAAGCAAAAGTCCATACTGTATGATGAGCAGAGCGTTCACAAAGTCGAACCAATCACTAAAAACATCGGCATGGTGTACAGTGGTATGGGTCCCGACTACAGGTATGCAGGGATTCGATATTTGTACTTATTGTCTTATAATCATCTTCCTAACTCGTTCTTATCCTCATGGTTAGCGTACGTCATCCCTTTTACAAGTCTTTGGGACTTTGAGTTACACCAATCTCGGTTTTGAGTTTGTACAGCTGTGCCCCGATTTCCGATGATGATTTGTTCCAACAAATCCATTGTAAGTTGAATGTATCGTAAAACGGGGAGTTTAATATATTAATCAGCAGTTGGGCAAGATTACTAACACACAGCTTGTCATAATAAATGGTTAAAAAAAAACATTTCCAATAATTGATTACATAATGTAGTCCAGTGGAAGGCTGAGAGCATTTACTGCTGAGCTCAATCATCTAGCTGCTGCCTGGCAGCATTTCATACATTCCAGCAGTAGGTTTTTTTTTTTTGTTTGTTTTGTTTTTTTAAACCTACTGTTTGTTAGCAGTATTTATTAAGTCATTAATAAAGGCAAAATTGCAGCACAGGAGTTTGCATTGTCACCTCACGGTTCGGGAAACCCAGGTTCCGAGTCATAACATGAAATGATCAGTTGTAACCTGGGAAGCGATATTTTGCATGACTCAGCCGGTGTAAGGATGCATGGTTTCGATTAGATTTGTTCCATGTAGTCACATGGTAAAGAAAAAAGTACTCCGTATAGAAAATACGAATTGAGATGCGTCAATAAGCATTGCCCTCTGAATCGTAATCGGAACGTGAGGTGCCTAGGGATTCCCACCCCTAGTGTGTGTTAGTTACATTAGCCCTGATATTTCAATGTTTGTTTTCTGACAGAGTCTTAGTCAGGAGAGCCAGAAAGCTGGCCCAGCAATACTTCCTGGTGTACCAAGAACCCATTCCTACAGGCCAGTTGGTGCAGAGAGTGGCCTCTGTCATGCAGGAATACACACAGTCTGGGTATGTTCAAGAGCCATTACATGCCAGTGCATGGTAGGGATGTGTATTAAACCATTTTCTTATAAAACAGTAATCTGAATCTGAATCTTAAGTGATCAAATGAGATACAAATGGAAGACTCCGTTAAGACCCAAAATGCATAGTTTATTCATTTGCATGTATACTGCTCACTAAAATTAGATGATGCTTCAAAATGAAATATCCCATAAGGAATTATCCCCCTGTTCTCATGAGAGGTGTAGGGACTAATTGTATGCTTCTCTTCACAGGGGCGTACGACCATTTGGAGTGTCGTTGCTCATTGCGGGTTGGGATGAGGACCGGCCGTACCTCTTTCAGTCTGATCCATCGGTAAGGCGAGCCCTCCCAAGGCCTATCCTGACTGGCTTTGGAATTATTTCATTACGCGATGCATGTGTATCAAAGCTTTTGCATAACGTGCGCCTTGTCATCCTGCAGGGTGCATATTTTGCCTGGAAAGCCACCGCAATGGGAAAGAACTATGTGAACGGGAAAACGTTCCTTGAGAAACGGTGAGATGAGTAAAATGCGTTTCTGTAGCGCTTTGTACGATGGAGCATGGTCTCAGAGCCGTTTTAACCGAGCAAGCTTAGGGCGACAGTGGCAAGGCCCTGAAATTCATAAGGAAGAAACCATGAGAGGATCAAGACTCAAAAAGTTACCTCATTAAGTCAAGTTGAAAAACACAAAAGCTAAAGCATTAAGAACAGATTTAACTGTTATTTGACTGTAATAATGAAAAGAATGTAGTATTATGAAGAGTAAAATACAACAGAGAATATAAAACTAATATATAATAGAATATAAGGCAGTAGTATAAAGAAAAGGATAAATACAATAACGCAGAGAGAAGTGCACGTCGGCGTGTGTTTATTAACAAACGAATTGAAGTTGCCCAGACAAAACATGAAATGTCTCAAGTTCATACTGCCAGTGAAGCAAAAATAAAAATAAGTGTTAGAAATAAGAGGCAGGTGGAGAGATGGACATCAATCATAAACGGCAGAATTGCTGAAGTCGATGTTTGCAATGACCAGAAAGGAATTGAAGATGTGCTCAGACATGCATATAAGCACACCTACTAACTGTGCTAAATACTCCTAGATAATAAGTTAGCTCAGGATAACTACGAGCCCAGATCTAGTTGGTTGTTGGGCAGTGTGGAATACTAAGGACGGCATACATAAACAAATGAAGCTAAAGTAAGATGGTGTGCCGTCTGCTACTGAATAAGCAAACCATTTTCATGCTAATGCCTTTGCCTGTTGCTTGACGGTGGCAAATCTTTACATTCAATCGCAGGTCGTGAAGCACAGGAATATGAATGCTTACAAGAAATTTTCTTTAAAGAAATGGGTGCCATTGAACAGTCAATAATGACGATCATTTCAGATACAACGAGGACCTGGAGCTGGAAGATGCTATACATACAGCGATCCTGACCTTAAAGGTGTGTTTAATAATACAGTATAATCATACAATGCAGTTTATACTCCTGGGTCACATTTCGAAAATGTTTACGTAGGCAAAAAAAGGAGAGGAATCTCCCTTGGACCAAACGTGGCTCGCAGCAGTAACTGCCGTAAATGTTTTATTTATACAAGTTCTCCTTTGTAAATGTTTCCACAGGAAAGCTTTGAGGGCCAAATGACGGAAGACAACATTGAAGTGGGCATCTGTAATGAAGCTGGATTCCGCAGACTCTCGCCAGCTGAAGTGAAGGATTATTTGGCTGCGATTGCATAAACACTGAATTCGTTTTAAACTTTCAACACAGTACTCAGAAATAGCGCTTTGTAGATCCGGCACATTTCCGTTTGTGAGCAAGAACACAAACCAATCAATAAAAGTTCCATCTTGTAGATGTACGTTTCTCTTTCGGTGCCTAATCCTAATCCTAATACACTCGTAGTAATTTCAAGCAGAGAGAAAATGGCTAAAGCTAACATCATTTACAATTCAGTTGCCGCTGTTGTGCATGGGAATGGCTGTATAATGATTGAGCGATAGAAAGAGCACAATCTGTACAAGACATCCATAATTAATCTTTTTTAAACAAATGCCATTCACTAGAACATTTAGGGGAATAATGACAGGGGTATCCTGTGACAATTACAATTAGGGTTGTATCGTTACACCCCTAATAACTGCCCCTGATGGACGATTACTGATTATACTTTTTATTCCGTATTACATCAGCCTTTAACACACAAATACACAGCTCTGAGTACTGGGATTTACAGAGGAGAAATCGGTCGCACCGTTTGCTTTTGGTTGGCGATTACCGTTGTGACAGTACAGTTTCCCAAAATGTATCACTTGGCTCCAAAGATTTGCTCAAACACAGAAAGATTATAAACTTCCCCAAAGCCCACACGAGGGTCCATACTGATAAAATCATCAAGGTTCATCTTGGATTCTAAAACGAAACAACAACAACAAAAAAAAAAAGTTAGTCCCTGCGCTCTGAATTCTGAGTACCCAAACTGCTATAACGATCATTCATTCATTCACTTTCTTATCCGCTTGATCCAGGGACGGCCATTGCCTAACTGGCACCATAATGCACAAGGCAGGAACAACCCCAGACAAAGCGCCAATCCATTGTCGGGAACACGCACTCGTACACCTCTCACCAACTAGGGCCACTTTAGAGACACCAATTCATCTACTCGACATCCTTAAATAAAATCTGAATAAACCAGAGTAAACCCATGCAGACACGGGGAGCAATTCCATGCAAAGTGAGTATCGGTATAGTTTAGCTGACATAAATGTGACTGCACTCCTGCACTGAACACAACCCCAAAACATCTTTGAACCTCCGCCACATCTGACTGTGGGCACCGTGTTCTTTTCTTTGTGCGCCTCAAGAAATTTTCGGTAAACAGTAGAATCGTGTGCTTTACCAAAAAGCTCTACCTTGGTCTTATCTGCCTACACAATGCTTTCCCAGAAGGATTTTGGCTTACCTTTTCAGTTCTCTATACCACGTACAGGGAAGGAAATAATTATTCAGTCTATACTTTTAAGGGTAGGTTTATTTGAAGTCTTTTAGAGATAGAATATATAAAAGAGAATCCAGAAAATGACGCTGTATAAAATATATACACTTATTTGCTTTTTGCAGAGAGAAAGAAGTATTTGATCTTCTACCAAACATTAGGAGTTCTGGCTCCTACAGACCAGTTAGATGCTCCTAATCAACTCGTTACCTGCATTAAAGACGCCTGTCCACAGACTCAATTAATCAGACTCTAACTTCTCCAACATGGGCAAGACCAAATAGCTTTCTAAGGATGTCAGGGACAAGATCATAGACCTGCACAAGGCTGGAATGGGCTACAAAGCCATAAGTAAGACGCTGGTTGAGAAGGAGACGACTGTTGGTGCCATCACCAACACCTGGATGATGGAGAGTGATTGGGAGAAGGTGCTGTGCATTAAAAACATTAAAAATGGGGCGTGGCAGGGTCTTCCAGCACGACAATGACCCAAAACATACAGCCAAGGCAACAAGGGAGTGGCTCAAAAAGAAGCACATTAAGGTCATGGAGCGGCCTAGGCAATCTCCAGACTTTAATCCCATAGCAAACTTATGGAGGGAGCTGAAGGTCCGAGTCGCGAAAATCCGACAGCCTCGAAATCTTAATGATTTAGAGATGATCTGCAAAGAGGAGTGGACCAAAATTCCTCCTGACATGTGACCTCATCATCAACTCATACAAAAAAATATCTGACTGCTGTGCTTACCAACAAGGGTTTTGCCACCAAGTATTAAGCCTTGTTTGCTAGAGGGATCAAATACTTATTTCTCTCTGCAAAATGCAAATACATTCATATATTTTATACAATGGGATTGTCTGGATTTTTCTTTTAGATATTCTATCTCTCAGTGTTAAAATAACCCTACCGGTACCCTTAAAACGATAGATTCTTCATATGTCTGTAAGTGGGCAAACTAACAAAATCAGCAAAGGATCAAACAATTATTTCCTCCACTGTATACCATGTCAGTCATGCATGCAAGAAATCGGCCTCTGCAAGTCTAGACTTTGCATATCAATTAAACAAAGCAGCGGAACAAATATATGAGAGAAATGACTTAAATAGGTATGGTATATTTACCTGCTGTTTCTATGCAGGGATATGAAGGTGGGGGCATACGCCATGTTCCATTAGGATGCTTCATGTGAGATCTGTCTGAAGCAAAAGTCTTCAAGTACGTGACAGCTGGTATAACTCGTGTTTTCCTGAAAGTAGTGAACGTTTATAGAGCAAACAGTCAAACGCTCTATACATGCAGTCATATTACTATCGAACATACCTTTGAAACTCTGGTTTTAAATACGTATCAGACTGAAAGGCTTCCCTCAAGTACTCCTCAAAAGTGCATGGGAAGGGAAGGATGGTGTCTAGATCATAAATAAAACTCTGCCCTTGTGGGTTTGAGTGCAGTAATATCACATGGTAATCCTAAAACCAAGATTTAGCATTAGCTAATTATAACAGAATATAAAATACAGCATAACTTTATATAGTTTATACTTTTCCAGTGTGTGCTTACCCATATCACAGGTTCATTTCCTCTACTGGATTTCTGTTTCCAAATTGGAACCTGTGATACACAGTGGAAAACAGGGTAAATCAGTTAAATACTGTCTGTATTTATAAAATATCTGCTGCATTATTCAACTACCTACCTGTTTATTTTCATTTGATATGAACACTGCGTACACCTGGCTTACTGGACACGTCTCCTGAGTCTTGACGTGTTCACATAATTTCCAGACATTCTCCTCACTGCAGAGGATAACGGATTTGTCTTTTCAATCACAGAAGCAAGGTGTTGTCTTGATTTAAAGGTAATAAACGCAAGTTATTCGGCCTAGCGTTCCCTCCCTTACAAAGACCTGTGTTGTGCCAATAGCTTACATTAGTTCGGTCCACATAAGGGGGTACAGCGAGGCAAATGAGTGCTGTTACACAGTAATAAAATTGCATTTGCAGTTTTGTGTGAACTGCAAACTCCAGTCAAGTTTGGAAACGAGTAGTGCAGTCACCCAACAGCTCCAGAAACCCAGGTACGATCCCGACCTCCGACTTTTTGGAGAGTCCATGAAGATTTAATCCAGGCAATCTGGTTTCCTTCCACAGTCCAAAGACATGTGTGTTCAGTTAAGAGGAGCTTCTAAAAATGCCCTTAGTTGGTATGAGTGTATGTGTCCTGGCGAGTGATGCTCCTGCCTTAAGACTTGTGTCCACTGGTTAAGCTAACAAAGGATTAAGTGAATAAGGTGTGCCACTTTCAAAGTCACTTAAATCAACTTTCTTGCCCCTTCCGCTGCCCATTTCTGTACTTTAGCAGGTCATCTCGGTCATATCTACATGCCTACGTGCATTCAGTTGCTGTCATGCGATTGGCTGATTAGATGTTAGCCTGGAAGCAGTGTACATATTAACATAACTTGTGACGGTATTCTGCTTCAAAAAAATAGGGGATACTTCAAAGTGAAAGTTTAGAATCTGCACTAAGCAGTAACGTTTAGGAACTTTTGTAAGTCATTACAAAGTACTGTTGTTGTTTTTCCACCCTTATTAAAACGTGTGCATTCAATTTGTTTCTTCGTTTCTTTTTTGCGGATGGTTTAACATTTTATTTCGAAAATAAACAAAGCAGGTCAAGTAACCTGCACAAGGCCGTGCATTTAAAAAAAATCGCCCACTTGTACAAATAAAACAGAGAAATTATCATATGTGGTTATTTGGTGAAAATAGGAAATTAGTGATAGAAACACAGCTGGGTAAAACTGTGCAGTCCTACCAGTAACAGCTGGTGTACACACAGTCTTCCCTCTGCGGACTGATAGCTGTAGAATCTGAACACACGCCTTCTTTATGCATGTTTTCAACATAAAGCCTACATTGAATAAAATTATTCGTTATCACTAGTGACCGTGTTATTTAAATACAATACGAGACACCATTGATTCTTCTCTGGCATGTTACACTGTACAAGTCCGTAAGGAAACCGAGAGTTGTGTTTCCGTACCGGGCTCTAATAGTTGGCCCATTCCAGCTCTAATCCTTACGTTAATTAAAACACAAACTACTAATCACTTTAACTAGGTGAGAATTGCAGCAGTCGACCAAATCCTTACCAATCAATGTTGAATGAAAAACACTGACTGCACGATATGCGCTCGTTTGCTGACTGTAACATGAACGGACTAAATCTCAATACGCACACTAATCTTAATTCACTTAAATTAGACGCCTGTTTATTTATAGATTACAACAATTTAACATGTTAAACACTGCAAGCAATCCTATTTCAGGGGTATTACGGTAGTGCCTTGCGAACGCTCTTTTAGCTCATATGTTCAAGCCAACATTTCAGATGACAAAGTAGGGATTAAATTTGTTTTCAGTTGGAGACGTGGATATATTTCATATATCCATCCATATTATGTCCAAATATAATAATTTTAAGACGTAATTGGTGACATAAGTCCGCTTATATTGTGACTATGAAGCTAGTTAATCTAGATTTTTTTTCTGTTCTGCAGTTATATACATTAAATGAACGTATGGGTATATAATTCAGTTCCACTTGTAAGTTATACTACCAGTAAATTACTTTAATAGTTTTTATATCGCAAGTATACTTGGTAGAAATGTATAGAGTAGATTTATTTCAGTAAACTTAACATAATATGTTACTACTTCTATAGAGTATACTACCAGGTTTCTATTTGAGTATCATTTTATGTACTTAAATAAACATTTCATTGTACTATATGCAGAATTGAAGTTAAAAATACCAGTGGATTACAAGTATACAATTCTCTAGGCATACTCAGGATGAACCACATATTACTTTCTTTCTAAGTCAAACTTTCCACATAAACTGAACGTTTATTTATAAAGTAAGAACACTTAAATATAATTTTCTTATGTGTATCTCAGTCAAACATTAAGTACAGGTAAAGGCCAAATAGAAATAAACTTTATACTACGTATACTTAAACATAACATTGTTTAGATTATCTTTCTAAGTACATAAAAGTATGGTGGTGTTTTTTCCAGTGTTCTAGCTCATTTAAAAATAACCTACAAATATCAACATATTAACATAAACAGTCATTACATTAAATTATTACGTTACATTACATTACGTAGTCTCCAGATACGAATGGATGCAGTAAAATAAAATAAAAAATGATTACGAAGGCAACTGTGCATTCATTTTAAACATTATACTCACATTATATTATTGTTTTACTTAGGGTAACAAAATGCATCATAGTTGTTTAAGGTAACAGGCACATTAAAAAGAATGAAGAATTAAGGTTATTTGTCACTACACATGCCAATAGCTTAGGTATAGACACCTGTGTCTGAGGCTGTAGACCCCGCCCCCACACATTAACACCTAATTATCTGTAGTTACAGCAGTATTTACAATGGAATGTGCACCTATCATGTTGTTAAATTCTGGAGGTATATAAACCTGGATCACCAGACCTCTGTATTCAGTCTTCCTAGACGAGTCATACACTGAGTTTCTGCCATGACCAAAACCATGTGTGCAAGTTTTGGCCCTGAATCGGCAGAGGCAACTGGATTGCAGAAAAGAAAATATCAACGGCACACCAAGGCGACCTACATTGGACTGGTTGCATTCGTCATCCAGGATTCGCCCAACAAGATGCTCACCTTCAAGCAGGTACAATCTGAACGTGGTGTTACTATACAAAGTGGTGCTGCTATACAAATGTTATGCCGTGGATTAAGTAATTGGTAATAATTCAATAGATTTATAAGTAATCCTAAATCATATAATCGACCTTCCATGATGCACCGTAGTAGTTAAACGTTAAATTCTAACATATGTTTCTATTCAGATCATGGAGAAACTGGGGATATTTGTTACTGGGGACAGGAAAGGTCTGGAGAACAACATCAGAGTCTGTTTGTCATCCACCAAATGCTTTGTAAAGGTGAGTTAATCTGTTTCTGGTTTTGTATAAGTGTTACTTTTTAAATTCCCTACAATGTTAATATAACCAGTGATTCAATGTATTTGCAGGTACCAATTGACCCTGAGTGTCCAAATGCCAAGAGGAACTTTTGGAAAGTGGATGAGAGTAACATCACCCCCAAGATGCTGCGCCGGCACTTTAGTGATATGACCGAGATGTTTCCTGCTTTGCCTTCCAAATGGGAAAAACACACCATAGAAGCTGCTGCTGATCCTCCTTCGCCAGTCTGTTCTGTGAAGAATGAAACGCGCCAGGTGAAATTTAGTGGACCTTTCTCCATTGAGTCACTTTTAAAGAAAGACAACCTAGTTCAGAGGAGAAACTCATCTCTGCAGGTGACTCAGCATAATGGACTCTGGAACAATATCTGCTGGTCAGATCAATGCCACAGCAGAAGAGAAACAGTGGACATTCTGACCTACGAACAGCACCAACACACCAACATGTATCGCATGTCCCGGTCAGTAGACGAGGCAGTAGCAGGAAGCTGGAGGAAACCAGTGGAAAGGATGGTTGTGTCTTCTGATCATCATCGTACACTGTTGTATTCATGACAGCTGTCCTATGATCAGACGGTCCCGAGCAAACTGTCCAGCTCTGCCCCATACACCTCTAACCCTGACGATAGATACCTTAGATGGTTGGAATATATTGATTTAATTCTTGCACTTTGTGGAGTGAATGAGGCTGCCATGGATTTGAGTCGTGTATCAAAATACAACTGGAAAAAAAAGCTAAATGTTTTCACATGTTTTCACATGTACAGTAATGTGCAAAAGTCTTAAGCCAAAGGTACCAAAAAGCTACCAAAAATGTCAGGCCATAATACTTTGTTCCACTGACCTTCATTCCAATCTTTGTGAGCTTTGGCATATTTTTGTCTTTTCACCCTGTTCACCTTCTTAAAAAAAGTGGTTTCTTGGTTGTTACCATTCCCTTTTTCTTTGGTGTAAGGCTGCTTTAAGACAATGCTCTAGTGTAAAAAGCGCTATTAAATAAAGCTGACTTGACTCGACTTTGTAGTGAATTAGTTCAGCCAGGCATTTCAGTGACGTTGCCACATGCTGCTATTGCTAAGTGTAACTGGAGGTGCAATCAGGGCTGAATGTACATTTTATGTACAATTTTACATGTTAATGAATTTAATGTATAGGCTTTTTTTTACATGACTTCATGTGAGTTTTGATTTTGCTTGCATACTGAATCACTGATATCCACAATATTGGATTACTTTGCACGTAATTATTTGTTTAGCTGTATTTCCAATGTTTCGTAAACCTATTTAATTTACATTTATTCAATGTAATATGTTGCCTAAAACATAGCACACAGATAACCTTATTTACAAAATACACAGAAATGAAATACACAGTCCATGTTCACACAGAAACGGAGTGTTTGAAATGCTTCATGTTTATATCGCGTCTACATTTCGTGGTGTTTATGTAGAACAAATACAGTGATGTCCAGTCATACTTTATCAACACAGTATTTAGCAGATCATTACAGACGCATTGATCACACATCAAGGGCTTAAACGCTTGCAGATCTGCACTTTCGCCAAACAATTAACTGCCATTCTTAACTGCACCACAGGATGGCAGAAGGAGATCGCAACTTTCATTCAATTACTTCTGCAACCCAACATTTCAGACAGAAATATGCATAAAATGAAAATTTTTTTTAAAAAAAACCTCACAGCAGGAAGGTCCCGGGTTCAATCCCAGGGTGGAGCGACCTGGGTTCTTTCTGTGTGGAGTCTGCAATGCCTCCCCGTGTCTGCGTGGGTTTACTCCAAACACGGTTTCCTCCAATAGTCCAGAGACATTCGTGTTAGGTTAACTGGTGTCTCTAAAGTGGCCCTTAGTGTAAGACTTAGGTGGGCTGGCCCTCGACCCTGTGTGGATTAAGCAATTTTTAAAATAACATTTACACGTACATTGTCCAAATAAAATAAAACCTAATTTTTGTAACCCAGAAAGCAAACCTTTGTGAGCCAAACCATTACAGCTCACTGTAGGTTCTTGTGGATGTGTTTTTGATGATTCTGTGTCCTATGGTCCACATTCAGACATCTGAAATTCAGATTCTGGTCTGCATGTGTAATATAGATAGAAAAAGATATTTTGAAGTTTTGCCTCGATACTGCCAGCCAGATTTTTTTGAAGTCATTACTCCACTCCTGTATGTAAGCGGACGCCATGTGACCCAGAACGGAGGCCATCACTATCGTGGTAGAACATGTTACTGAAGACAATTTAGCGACCTTTACCAACTCTATCAGATGGTTCAGTTGATAGCATAATGGTCCGAACCAACACTTAGCTTGTCTGGTTTGATTCCCTCCGCTGATAAAGAGAGAACTGCCAGTTATAAAGTTGCAGCACCCAAAATCCTTTGCACTGAAATATAGACATAGGATTTTCCTGGGCCCCTAGGTGACTTCTGAGGCCTGTAAGTCCAGGTTGTTATGTTTGTACAGTGTTCGTAACATGTGCTGATTTGCTGGATTACCTCGTTGTCACCATGGGGCAGATGCTCAGAGTCTTCAGATTGGGTCTGTAGTTTTGTTGTCATGTGCTTAGACAATCTGAGCCCCCACGGCACTAGCTTATCTGACTAGGAATCATTTACTGAATTTATTTGAGTAAGACCATTTAGAGCCAGTTTTTAAACACAGCTAGTGTAAAAACAGCGTGACTTCATTAACTGCGTCGCTTGTTCACTGCTTTTGTGAAGCAGCTGAAGCAGTCGCATACAAAAGTGGGTATCGGGCACTGTACAATCCGGCAGGGACGCCCTAACAAAAGGAACGAAGGCTGCAAAGAGAAACTGGGTTAAGCAGCACGAAGTGCACTAATGAGCCATCAACCGCCTGAAAGTGTCTGCAGAACATCACCAACTACAAAAAGCCACCAACCCAGACAATGGGGGACCTTCAGCTGGCTGATGGCCTTAACAGGTTCTACTGTGGATCTGAAAAGACCAGCAAAGAGCATCCACCCAGCACTACTTCACACCTGTCTGAGACTCGCTCACCCATCCAGCCTGCCCTAAAGATCTGCAAGGAAGACGTGGTTAGACTTTTTAAAAAAACTGAACCTGATGAAATCGCTCCATCGTGCCGGAGGACCTACACAGGCCAGCTTGCACATCTCTTCACGAAGATCTTCAACAGATCACTGGAGCTATGTGTGATTCCTTCCTGTATTTAATGCTCCACAGTAATTCCTATTCCGAAAAAGGCAACCATCACAGGACAGTTTGTAATTTTTGGCTTTCTATTTCTTCTTCTCATTCGCTGTATTTGTAAATATCAACATATACATCTATACGCATGATGTAAATAGATCCTGTATGGCAGTGTAAGTCCGTGGAACTGAAAGGCCAGAACACATCTCTCCCTAACAGCTGCTGTTGACTCGGTAAGAAAGGCCCTTAATAAATGTAATGCAAATGATACCCAAAACGCAGCATCAATGGTCTTTGCAACAACAAATAAACTAAACAATGACTAGTATCTCCGATTCATTCGAGATGACTGGAATGTATGAGGAAATTATTAAAGCAGGAATAATATGTGAGTGCAGACATGTGAAAATACCATAGCTGTTGTGTGAGGGGCAGGGTTCATTAATAAAATATAATTAAGGACTTCTATGTTTTGTTTCGATGCCATTCCAACAAATACACCTGATACCACAAGTTCCTAATGGTGTACAGTATGGTGTAAGTAATTATTTTTTTTTGTAGCTGCAGATTCTGTGTGTTTGCCACTGCGGATGTGACCACATTCAAGGCTGTAACTGTATTCCTGTCTCCATCCTACAGCATGCATTCCATTGGTAGGATTATTGATGGTCAGCCAAGATTGTGACTCCCACGGTCCACAATATTTACAGAAATTCATGAACAAGCAAATCCGGCACAATTTTGGTGCATGCTGCCATACTGTAAACTTTCTGACAGAGTGAATCACTTGCATCCTCCATTTTCAACGAAAGCCCTATCCAAGATGCGAAAGAAAGTCTGGCTGTTGGTGTTCAAATCTGATCCATTACCTACCATTCTGTGTTATAAACAATGTCTGTGAAACACCTTCTAGTCTGGATTATGACAACACACTGTCAATCCTTTCTGAGATAAGTTTTTACGGACGTAAGCAGGTATGCAGAATCGGTCAAAAGGCTAACAAAGTATGTAGAAACCTCTTGAATCACATTTTACACATAATTGCTCATAACTGCAGGTTGTTCTGTTTTGCACGTTCCCTTCTCCCAGGGAAATTTCTCAGGCTGTTGTTATCACAGCTGTATCATTCCTGAGCAAGCTGGGACTGGTTTAGTAGCACGTATGGTGAGTGGTCACCTTGAAAGACCTTAGGCGTACTGAAACCATTTATAGATAACCCACAAAAGCATTATATTATTATTCTTGTTATTATTAATAATACTAATAACAATAATAATAATTTATTCATTAGTCCAGTAATCTGTTTCAGGGTTGCAGGTGCACGGTGCCCTTCACTTAACCTCAACCGTTTAACATTAAACTCTGTAACCTAAAACAAATCTTTTAGCTCTTTCTATCGAAATGTCCCCATGATGTAATAAGTATGGACACTTTGATATTCTTGATATTTTAAACACGTTATATTACAAGATTAAACAATGGTACTACATAACAAACAACAACTATTACTACTTTTACTACTAATAATACTTTATTATTATTCATTATTATTGTTGTCCCAGAACTCAGAGGGAGCAGGTGATCGATCGAGTAACCTGAACGGGGCATCGGTCCAACGCAGAATACAGAAGGGGTTGCTGTTTCAGTGCTGGGGGAAAGTCCCTAATCTGGACTCCACTCCTTCAGACATAGCCCATTGTTGGCCTAGCGCATTGCATGTTAGCTGCCTATAGCTAATAATAGCCAGTGCACGGTTTGTGTTTTTCTTGGAGAACTGCCCTGCTAAAGATAAAAACAGCAAGGACCAGCATATATTGTGTTTTGGACACTGGCAAGCTGGTAAACCAGTTTTACCTGCTTTAGCAGCAACACCATGCAAGTTCACCCTTTTAGACCATCACAAGACTGACAAACCAGCGTTAACCAACTTGGACCAATATGGAACTGGATTAGTCATGCCTATTGACCAGCACAATAGCATCCAAAACACAATATATCATTCGTTAGACTAAGCCAGTCATGCCTGCATTGTGATTCCTGACCTGGGCACAGCAGTGATGTTATTCATGCTAACACACCACCTAAAGTGTTCTGTTGATTTTTACAAATAAATAATGAAACGATGTAAATCAAGCAAGCCCTGAATTTCTTGATGACAATATTTTCTGCCAAACAATAGGTACGCAAAGCTCACAATTCCCTAACACATAGTATAGCTGCGTCCCAATTCAGAGGTCTCATCCATTTTAAGACCGAACGTGTCATAGCAGCGTGACTAGGTTGTCCTATTTTGAAGGCTCATTCATATGCAGCAAATAAATTTGGCCTTGCAACAAAGGATCCAACATGTGGACCCATCGTCAGCCAGCATATCCTGCAGTTCACTGAGTGCCTGTGATGCAAACAAGGAATTCACAGTAGTGCAGGCTCTCTCATTTCGGTTCGGCCTTCACCGCTGCATCCTTTGTGGGATTTTGTGCCCTAACTGGAATGCAGACGAAGCTATAAAAACTATAAAAAAAAGCATATGATTTATGCTCACAAAAATTAGAGGATATCTTATTAGGGGCTATTTTATTTTGAAAATGTTTTTTTGTACAATACTCTCTCTCTCTCTCTCTCTCTCTCTATCTATCTATCTATTTCTCAGAACAATAGGAAAAGAAAAGTGTCCAATATGTAAAGAGCAGCTGGCATGTTTACAACGCACTGTAAGGAGTTAATTCTCATAAACGACCTGCTTTTCCAGTGCAACCGTATTTTTGGAAGGGAAACAAACACAACACGCCTCGTCTGAACAGTCAGTACAGTCACGTCCGTCACGTTTACTGCATCTGACTCAGCCCGCCTCAGTGGATTGATTGATGGGCGCCGGCCGGTAAGAGAGGCATAAACACAGGTAGTGCAGCCAAGTGGGCAGTGCTGACTATTTAAAATAAAGCAGGTAGAATAGAGAGAATCTGTACATCGTTTAGAATGTGGCTTCGTTGCATGGCACGTGACCAATGTCCAACGATTCAGAAGTTGTACCCAATAACATAAATGGAAAATAACGTCTGTACGACGTTAAGGGTCTATACAGTTACGCTAATGAGCAAATGAGCTACTGCTAAGCAAACAAATGCCCACCGACCACTTTACTGGGTGCGAAACCTTGTTTTTACACTCTCAGTCCATTTTATCAGTTACACTGCAATCACTGACTGGTCCTTCTGTGCATCTGCATACTTGGTTATTCCACTTCACTGTGGTGTCTGATGGTCAGGACGGTCACAGGACGGTCACATCACAGATCAGATCTGAGCATTGGAGTGACATTGATGTGGGGGTGGTGGTGTGTATTTGTATGTTTTGGTATAAATGGCTTAATTTAAACAAGGCTCACTGCACGCATCTTTTTATCATGTGTGTCTGCAATAGCAGATATCGCTAATTACTGTATAAGATGTGTCTACATGCTTTTGGACATATAGTTACCGTCTGGCATGGGTTGACACAGTATGAAATTGTTTGACGAAATATGGTGATATTTTAGTTTAGTTAGGTACGAGGTAATTACACGGTGTGGTAATTACACACAGCGCAATCTGGGTTATTTTTAGTTATACAGTATATATGCTCAAACACATTAGGATTATTTTGACCACACCTTTACGGTCTTCAGGTAGCAGGAGGTAAACAAACTATGAAAACAGGCTAAAACAAACAAACAACAACAAAATGCCAGCCAGCCTCCATTCAATATAGTACAGTCGTAAGCATACGATGTTTCCACCCCCATGCTTTACAGTTGGGACGGTGTTCTCTGGGCTGTACTCATTCTTCTTCTTCCATTCTTTCATACCAAAACAGCTCTATTTTGACCCATGACCTTCTCCCATGACTCCACTGGATCATCCAGATGGTCACTGGCAAACTTCAAACGGGCCTGGACATTTGTTGGA
Organism: Parotocinclus haroldoi; assembly: GCA_034779995.1. Classification (NCBI taxonomy): domain Eukaryota; kingdom Metazoa; phylum Chordata; class Actinopteri; order Siluriformes; family Loricariidae; genus Parotocinclus; species Parotocinclus haroldoi. The sequence goes on from JAUZST010012376.1 coordinate 18,581, forward strand.
GTGAGCAGGGGGAACTTGCGTCCCCTAAAGGATTTTAATCCATGATTTCATATTGTGTTACTAATGGTCATTCACCAGGTCCTCCTGTGTAGTTCTGGGCTGATTCCTGACCTTTCTCAGAATCATCCGTACCCCACGAGGTGAGATCTTGCATGGAGCCCCAGACAAGGAAGATGGACAGTCATCTTGTGTTTCTTCCATTTTCTAATAATTGCACCAACAGTTGTTCCTTTCTTACCAAGTTGCTTGCCTATTGTTCTGTAGCCCATCCCAGCCTGACGCAGGACTACAATTTTGGCCCTGGTGTCCTCAGACAGTTGGTTTTGGTATGGTGGAGAGGTTTGAAGTGTGATTGATTGAGGGTGTGGACAGGTGTCATTTAGACAGGTAATGAGCTCAAACAGGTGCAATTAATACAGGTAACGAGTGCAAATCTTCTTAAATGAAAAAAGAACAGGTCTGTGAGAACCAGAATTGTTGTTGGTCGGTGGCTGATCAAATACTTATTTTGCAAAAAAAAAAATGCAAATTAATTATTTAAAAATCATTTAAAAAGAAGTGTAGCTATGGTAAAAATATACAAACCTCTCGATTTTTTGTAGGTGGGAAAACTTTTCAACATCGTCAGTGTATCAAATACTTATTGTCCTTACTTACTGTATATTTATATATATATATATATATATATATAAGCAGTGATCATATTAGAACGTCTTGAGGAATTAGCAGTGCCAAAAATTTTCGTCGACAACAAAATCAGTGCCAACTTATTGTCAGTCGGTTAGCTAGCCAAGTTAGCCAGGAAATGGTGTTAGCTGAGCTTAATCTATGACTGTTGTAAATGACTGGTCGATGAAGAGTTTCTTTCAGTCGTCCTACATTGCCTCCAGTGTACCTGAGTTTAGATCCGATCCTGGTAACGTTGTTAATGAGGGAAAACTCTAAAAATCTTTTGCAAAGGTGAATTGCACGACACTTTCTATTTCACTTAACTAGCATTGGTCTTACATGGTCTGCACACACTGCTCACAACAATGAGGGGATCTTTCAGAATGGAATATTTTTGTGAGCAGTTTATTTAAGGTGTAATGTGTGTACTGTGTAATACTTAGACAATAATTTATCTCACGGAATGAATAATTGACCTTGTAAGGTAGCAGAAGTTTTAATGTCTAACCTTGTTAAGTTTGCAAAATTAAATCTCATGATTTTAAGAACAATAGGACAACTAAATGATTAACTGACATTTCAATGTGAGGGGGAACGGATCCAGCTGACTAATGTTTTCAAACGCCAGTGCCCCAGGCCTTAAAACAAAAACACATCCATTTTTTATCCAGCTTTTTGAAAAAAATTACATTGATGGTCAATTTACATTCCATTTAAAATTATACTTAAGATTGGCCTTAAAGATATACCGCATATACTGTCCCAAATGCAGCGTGTCACAGGGTATGTTGTAATAAATAAATCATTCAGGATTAACAGTATGTGCAAGAGGTTATGTTGTGTGCCAGGCATGTTGTCAAACCCTGAAGTTACACTGGTTTTATTTGTGTTGTGATTTGTGTGATGGCTTTTTCACATTACAGAGTAAATTCACAATCATGTAAGGAAGTGTTAGACATAATGTATAAATTTATTCTCTTATCCGCTTGATTCTGGGCAGGGTTGCGGGAAAGCCGGTAGCTAGCTGGCGTCAGGAAAACAATCTAACACACGTCTTTGGATTGTGGCTGGAAACCGAGTAAACCCATGTGGAGGCATGCAGACTCTACACAGAAAGGACCCAGACCACTCCACTTGGGGATTGATCCCAGGACCTTCTTGCTATGATCCAACAGGGCTACCCACTAAGCCATCGTGCCCCCCCCCACCATGTCAGAAACAGCTTACCATTTTGTTCCCTGTAGGTAGATCCAATACAGTGTGCAGAATATAGGGAATAGTTCTATATAGTACAATATAATAAAGTCTATAAAGTCAAAATAATTCTGTATTTTTAAGCATTTACATTTATTCTCCTAAAATGCTGCGGCTGTATTCTTAATACTGTATCTTGAGCTGAATTCAAACCATTTAGCTTTGCACTTTTGTATGTGTGTACATATATTACTGCCCAGTCCTTTAGATGAAGCCTTGTAAGAATAAAGGTTATCAGCCACTGAACTTTACTCAAGTCAAGTTTGCAATGTTTATCTTAGGACATGTGGCCAGGCGGCTTGTGTTTGTAATGCTGTAGCAGCAGAGCAGGGATGTTTATACTGTAGCTTGTTTTCCAAGAAATTCCAACGCTTTTCCTGTGTGTGAAATAATAATAACAACAGTAGCTCACATTCTTGTTGTACACACTTATGCCCTTTAAAAAAAAAATAAAAAAATCCTACTCAAGACCAAAACATGATTTCTAAATCATTAACTCTTCTCGGTTTGCTGGGTCAAACGAGTCATCACAGCACTAAAGTACTTCATGAAATCGTAGCACATCAACTATTCATGTGTAACATCAGTCATTAAGTACTGTGACTTAAACCTGAAGCAACTCACAGCTAATTTGACATTTTTTCACAATGTCACACAAACACTAAACCCGTTTCTTTTTGAATGACTAATTAGTTAGTCCTCTTTTTAACTTGTAGCCTGTTAGCCATGTTCCATATCCATGGCATATAATTGTTATGATATAATTGTTGTCTGAGAACCAAAGTATTGTGAATATGCACTAAGTTCACTTTCAGCTATTATGACCATTAAAAACACAATAAGTCAAAAATACCACTCAGTTCTAACCAGGATCAAATTGTGACCAAGTTTACTAACAGTGGCCTGATCCAGGCGTTGATCCAGACCCTGAGCTCTGTCTGTGTGGCATTTGCATGTTCATCCCATGCTGGGTTATATGGGTTAACTCGGGGTACTCCGGTTTCCTCCCACATTCCAATCACACAGGCGTTTTAGGTTAATTAGTGTTTCCAAAGTGCCTTTAGTATGTGAATGTGTGTATGAGTTGTGTGACTGAATGAATATATAATAATAATAATATTATTATAACAAAACCCATAATAAATAAACTTAATCTTTATCATCCCTTGAGTTGGTTCAGTTCAGAGATGTGAGAGTTTTGCTTTGTATTCGTAATTGGGCTACAATATCTTGTCTAAGCAGTTCTCTTAAACAACTCTTTTACGCATTTTTGACAACGGAAAGTATATTATTATCATATTATATTATTTATCCCACTTTTTCCTGGACATGGACGCTCCCAAACTCTTGCCCGTGTGTGCCAGTGGTGAAACCGGGATAGCATACACTGTTGTAGCATTGACTTATTGTGTGAAACTTGGTTATCTTTATATTAAGATCCTCAGTCAGCTTCTTAGAGGAGTCCGTGTTTAGTGTAAACACCCCAAAAGGCACCTGACATGGTTTAAGGCTTACAAAAACACAATCATCTGGAAAGGTGTAGCTTAATTTTTTTTTTTTTACAAATAAATTACAGTTAAATATAAAATATAAAATAAACAGTAGCCAAAAAAAATCTAAGCTGAAAATCCAATTAAGAAAATATACAATTTGACCAAGGTTGCCCAACATTTGCAGAGCTTGTATGCATATATGATTGCTAGTAAACGTATGAAATCATTCTTTTAGGTAATTAGATACGTGCCAATGTATTAGGCAGAAATTATTTAGCATATGAGACTAAAACTGTTTATTTTGCACACCCTTAACCTGTCCTTCACACAGCAATATTCTTTGTCTGAAAAAAAAAAACGGTTAATGGCACTGTTGGTCAGCTTCGAGGATTCAGTTCACTGAGTCTGTGACACACATGGAATCTCCTGATTTATTTGACAACAAGCCCTTTATTTGGTGGCAAATAAAACTTGTTGTCATATAAATCAGAGTGACCCCATGTTTTTCCAGATCTGAGTGGCTTGAGACTACACATGATGATGGTGCTGTGTTTGTTAACAATAGCTACCCACAGTTTTGTGTATACATTCTCCGGGCACTTTATTACAAACGTTATTAAGTATTGTTCAATCATCGTGTCCTATGGTCAGAAACTGACACTGGTGGACAACATGGAATAAAATACAGTTTGTAACTGGACACCTCAAAGCTGCACCAGCCAGGTTAAAGGTAATGGCTAATAATGTGGCTAGTAATTATAAACTGAGTTAACATGGTATATTTTCAGCACAAGCATTACCATCATTACCACTACACTATAGTGCGTAGTGTGATACAACAAAATGTGGTCATTTTAGTATCATAGTATCTGCTGGCTGAGGTGCTATACGCTCATGCTAATCATTTCATACGCTATGAGCTAACGATTTGAAATATAAAAATGCAATGTAAATATATGGTGGGTGTATCTCGTTAACAGTCAAATAAGTACAGAGTTTGTATTTGTATTTTTGATTGGGGGATGTTAGTCTTTTGTTGTAACTAAAATACATATAAAAATCTATACAACACCGTGTCTATAAATAAAATATATACAACCCCAAATGAGCAAACACATTGTCCCTTACACTTGTTTTGACGATTATATATACGCAAACATTATATTATAAGCGCCAGATATTTCGTGTTTGTCTGGTCAACTTCCTTTAAATTTGACGATATGAAACGGGATGAAAACGTTAAAGTTAAAACAATCAAGCATGTTTATTTTGACTTCTGCTTCTGGACACGGTTTACATAAGGCTTCTTTGTAGAACAGTCCAGTTTTTTGCACAGCACAGTTTTCAGTGGCATTAGTGAACGTAACTCCATACTGTAGTGCCAGAGTGATCCCTTGCCTTGTAAACAATGTAATTCTTGGAAATTACAGGCATTAAGTTGGGGTTTATGCCCTTGTCCTTTATACAATGAAGTTCCTCTAGATTCTCGAATCATTTAACGATATTATGCACTGTTGAGGATGAAATATCTAAATCCCCTTCAGTCTTTTTTATGAACAATTTCAATGATTTTGTCATGCATTTGTTAACAAACAAGAGGAGGAAACTGCCAACCTTTGCTCCTCAAAGGATACCAAATCGTGATTATAATCACCTGGTGACATCCACTGTTTAATATCACATTATTACTTATTTTGTTTGCCTCATTACTAGCCCTAAATTGCCCTGCCTGTTACGTTCGTACTGTCCGCAACAAAATAATTTTTCCATACTGCTCAGGTTTTCTAATTTGGGGTTGTATTATGGCCATGTTTCCACCAGAAATATATGTATAATATTATATGTGTATATAAAATTTCAGTATATTTCTTTTAGCATTGCTTTGATCCAAACATGAGAAATAACATAACATTTATGTACAATTATGTTAGCTACATCACAGAGATCTCTCCATCCATGATACTTTCCTTTCTTCCTGTCATATTTTTATAACAGTAAATATGCCATAATTGTTTCTAAATTAAAAGTTTTCGGAGAGAAGCTGGTAAACCCTTAACAAAAACCTCCTTGTGTGTTTTTGGTTTGAATGTACCAATTATGGCCGAGCTACTCAGTAACTTTATAAACAAACATTAACTTTATCTCGAGAACGAGCTTATTGTTATTGTTATGGTTCTGCATTTAATATTAGACAATACTGAACATTATTTTGAATATCATGAAATTGGCGAGCATTTTGTGTTCGTACAATTTGTGAGACATTGACTAATAAAAATGGAACTGAAATTACTAATTCAATATTATTATGTTTACAGGTTTTATTATGACTTAGATTGTTTAGTTTATAATTAACCTTTCCTTGCTCATTTATGGCTGTCTACACTTTTACAGACCAATAAATTAGTACAAAGTTTAAATTATTCGCAGATAACGCCCTTTAAATATTGTATCATTGTTTTTAACCACGATTATTATTATTATTTGGTATATTGGGGCGCATTAGCATGTAGCAGAATATTGCTTCCTTCAGCGAATACAGAAAGAATTGCATTTGAACGCGCATCTGAAGCAGATCTGAAGCGGGTTCTCTAGGCGTTTGTTAGTTAAGCTTTGCCGTTTTTTCGAGTCAGGAGACTATGAATCACGACTGTGATTGTGAAATGTGAGTCATAATGTATGGCAGCATTATTGTTTTATATCTTAGTGTGCTAAGTCAGTCAGGATGAATGCAGGACATTATATTTCTTATATAGTTTGGAAGAGAAAATTCGATTTTATTGAAACTATTCAAAACTATGCATTCACTGGTTGATGTTTTTCATGATTTATCCCCATTTTTTATGGAAGGGATGGATGCGGGTTACAGCTGCTGCACTGGGGGACGATCTTCTGCGTGGCCTTCTCTCCCTCAGACATAACCTCTTTTGCGTTATCACCACTGTTATGCGATAAAGTCTTTCGTCCCAAAGCGTCAGGGCTTTGTTTATTTCTGTCAGGCCACCACCTTCTGCATGAAACTCTGCAATAATTGTTTATTAAGCTCACGTTTTGCATGTCAGGTTTCACAAGGCCCCTCTTTAATGTGTTGTTACACACACACACACACACACACACACATATATATATATATATATATGACACGTGACATGCTATACTGCATGTGTTTGTCTGTGTGAAAAATGCCTGTGTAGTTGATTTTATGCACATTTTAAAAATGGGTTTGCCTTTAATAGCTAACTGTAATAAGGTTGCCTAAATTAATTTAACCATTTATCCAAATGATGAATCCAATGATGACTAGTCCAATGATCCTCCCCCCCCCCCCACAGTCAGCTGGGCAAAATGTTTTTGCTTGCATCAAAGAGGCATGTTGAGAAACTCAGTGATCTCTCACCAAGAGGTGCACTACCCAAAAGTACCAGCCATATTATAGCAAGGGAAGCTATAATTACAGTGATTACATTGAATACCTTCCATTTTTAAATAAACCAGGGAGGGCGAATAATATGAAGAGTTATGTTAAACTTTTGTTTCATAACAACAGCAAAACTGGGTGTACCTTCGTTATTTTACTTGACCTAGTAGATGTTGGCGCGAGGAGGCCTTGACCTAGAACGGCTGAACTGCCATTCACTCTAACAGGTATGGTGAAAGTCCATCACTTTTATCTGTATACATAACTTGTTAATCCAGATGTCAAACCATACAAGTACCATCCAGTTTCTTATACAATGTGAACTATTCTAGTTCTCCACCTCATACACTGATGTATTATGGCCTCACATTAAAAGTACTTATGTTTACTGTATCTTTTGCAGTGTAGGGAACACAGCTTGTGTCATAATATAACTTAGTACTTGCAGCATTAAAGTAAACCAGATCATTTTAAAGATTGTGTGTCCAGTCATCTGTTATGCCTTGGTTTATTTCATCAGTAGCTTCTCCGTTTTGTCTTATTGTTAGCCCTTTTATTTTTACATGTTTATCGTGAAATGTGACCACCTATTCATGAATTGATTTTATTATGCGGCGCTTTGGCTTACACTTTAAACGCGTTATTACACGTAAAAAAAAAACAACTTGACGTGACTCGACTAAGTGTGTTAAATAGTGTTTATGTATGCTTGTTTTATTTGTGTATCTATGCTTGTGAGTATGTCGTTGAACGAACTGCAAAAGTGGCCCAATATGTTGCTCCATAAGATGGGTGTAAAAGCTCAAGTATATGCAAGACGATAACCAATCACATTGCAGTTAAATCAGTCTTATCGGGGCTGTTTAGATAACACAGCTAAAGAAGCATGTTTATTGCTCTGCAGTATAAGTTAATATGTCTGAGTCTTGTGCTTCAAGAGACAGTAACTGCCTTAAAACAAATATGCTACATGAAGTAAATCTACTACGTTTATGTCTTGGATTCTGATACAGCATGTGGTTGACGTGCAGATCAAAGGTTGATTAGTGTAGTTGGTAACTTTGTGTAATGGCTTTTGTTGTAAATGTGCCCCTTATTCACGCAACAGTCAAGTCACAGTGGCAGTATTGTACGGGCTGGGTACTCTTTGACATTCTGGCTTGCACAGGCGCGCGCACACACACACACACACACACGCACACACACACACACACGGAATCATGGTAAATGCATGCTGCTTCTGCAACTTAACTTTAAAGCTAGAACTACACCCAACATTAACCCTAACCTTAACTTCAGTGTCCAAAAGTTGAAAAAAAAATCAATCTTCGTATGGAGCAGCAAAATGCACCCACAAAATCTGATCTTGTGGGAACCTTTGATCATTATGAACTAAACAGAAGGCAAACAAAGATTATACCCATGCTTTATTCAAAGTGCGGTTCACAGCAAATCGTTTAGAAGCTTGACAATAGGTCGAGAGAAGCTCAGTTCCTCATCTGGAGCTAAAAGATGCTTTGGCAACATGTCAGTGAGTCACACACACACACACACACACACACACACACACACACACACACACACACACACACACACACACACACACACACACACAGACATGCTTACACAAAGGCTTACAGATGGTTACACACACACTTACACTTCTCAAAGCGTGTGCAGCATTTATAATGTGGATCATGCGTTTTAGGACAGCTACGATTTAAATGAGGAACGTTGTTAGGAGAAAGTAAAACAATGCATTCCAGTATAAGAATCGTATCTCTTCTGTGAAGCATGGTGGGGGTAGTGCCATGGTTTGGGTTTCTTCTGCTGCATCTGTGCCAGAATGACCTGACCTCATGGATTGAAAAATGAACTTTAAGTCATACCAGCAAATTCTAAAGGAAAATGTCATTGAGTTCTGTCTCTGAGCTGAATCTGGGCCCGAAGCACACAAGTTGTTCTACCAAAGAATACCTGAAGACGATCAGGGTTAATGTTTTGGAATAAAAAATCCTCCACGCCAATGTGCAGGACTGATCAACAGTTAACAGAAATGTTTGGTTTTTGCCACGTGGTTGGGCGGGTGGTTCTGGTGTGTGTGTGTGGGGAGGATGGGGGGGGGGGGTCCACACCAGATACTGACAGCACACGTCCACATACATTTGCCACTTTCATATATGTATATGCATTGTATCATTTAATATTAGTATTAATAGTAGTATATTAGTATAGTATATTGTTATTAGTATATTTAATATTGGATCTGATCGAGCTGAACTAACCCCCGGGAATCATCTCACCCAGGAATCATCTCACCCGGGAATCATCTCACCCGGGAATCATCTCACCCAGGAATCATCTCACCCAGGAATCATCTCACCCGGCCTCTTGTTCACGTCAACTAAACTCTAAACCTCTTTCTCTCAAGATATTCTTAAATTCACGTTTTCACGCCGAACAGTTTAAGGCTCGTACAAAATGCTTTTGTTAAGTTACGTCAGACCCTCGTAGACAAGAATTTGATGCTGCTGTCTGCTCTGACACGGAGGACGAGGGTTGCCTTTTTAGAATGATTTTTCCTTGCCACTGTCCCATCCAGGCTCGGTTAATATGTGAATAATGTCAGTTGTGCATGTATAAATATGTACCGAACGCACGTACGGCGTGTGAGTGTTATCCAATAGCAGTGGGTTAGGCTCGCAGGGGGCCGGACCGCCTTCTCCTAAGCCTTTATAACGCTTCCATCCTGCTTCAGCGACGACTATATTCTTTATCAGCAGCTTTGGGGAATCGCATCTGCAAGTTCACTTTTCGCATCTCTCAGGGCATCAGATTAACCGGTGAGTGGTCAGTAAACCATACGTGCACTTTCAGGGAGTTTTTACGTATTTCATTTTTTATTTCAGCCCCAGCTCTTGTTTAATTCATGGCTTCATGTTCTGTTACTTTTTTTTGCCTTCCTGTTCATGCTGGGCTTTAAACAGAATGCTTTGTTTCATTTGTTGTGGAGGGCTTAATCAAAGCTCGCCGACGTTATGCTTGTTATACCTTTCACGCAAAACTAAAGCATCGCGGTCGCGCGCTCTGCCGGAGCTGACGCTGCGCGTGCGCTGCTGCACGTGCGCCGTAGCGCGAACAAATTCGGGACGTTGCTCGCGCTCGCCGGTATTTAAACTCGCCTGCGGGGTCCTGTTAACCGAATCCTCGCGTTTCTTCGCTACCTACAGTCAGGGCGCCGCTCTGGAAACTTAGTGGCTAAAGAGTAGACTTTCATGAACAGTCGGGGTTTTATTTCCCTTTTGAAACGCTTTGGGCATGTTTGATGTCAGAGGTTAACGAATGGAAATGGAGTCAAGCACCAGAGAGGCACGTTCTGCTCTGACACATAACGATCTAACTAGCTCAAGATATTATTATATATATATATATATCAATATATTATTAAACCCGAGGGAAAATGCAGTGTAACCGTGTCAGGAACGCAGAAGCAACGTGAGAGACCCAGCAGGGGACACCGCCCCTCTGACAAATAGCTTGGTTAGTCTGTGTGTAGAAACCGTAAAACAAAGCTGATATGAAGCTTTATAGCGCAGTTAGTACTGCTGCTTGAGCAGAGTTGGGTTTTTTGTTGTTGCATTAAACCTGACTGCCATGGCTGGTGAGAGACCGGGCAATTTTGGTGTTCATATTAAGGTGTGCAAAAGCCCTAAAACTGTATGAGTTTGTTGGTTTGTTGGCACAAAATCATAAAAATGTATCTCACAAAAGTGAGTACACCTCCTTACGTTTTTTGTAAATATTTTATTATGTTTTTTTTCCACGGGACACTGAAGATACAATGTAGTATGAAGACTTTGAACCAATGTAATGTAGTCAGCGTTGCTGCCAACAAAAGTGTGTACACCCCCAAGTGAAAATGGCCAAACTGTGCCATGATGACATCACGGAGCTGGTGGACTTTAGAGACCTTGCGATCTTCCACTGCCCCACAAACGCTTGATAGGGTTTAGGTCTGGAGCCCTGCTGGACCTTTACTCAAGGCAGAGGTCATCTTGGAGGTGTATTGCGGTCCTTATCATGTTGAAACACACAGATCAGAAGGGAAGGGATCATGCTCTGTATCAGTAAATCACAGTAAATGCTGGCATTCACGATTCCCTCAATGAACGGTGGCTCCTTACAGCCTGCAGCACTAATTCAGCCCCAAACCATGCCATTCCCACCACCATGCTTGACTGTAGGCACACATTTGGATAAATTTGTTTGTCTTGGTCTCACCAGACCGCAGGGCATGGTTCCAGGAATCTATGTCCTTAGTCTGCTTGACTGCAGCAAACTATTTGCAGGCTTTTTTGTGCATCATCTTTAGGCTTTCTTCTCAAATGACAGCCATGCAGACCAATTTGCAGAAGGAGCATGGATAGACGGACCCCTCCACCAATCTTGAGTGGAACCTGTCCCGTTAAACATTAAAATTTAGAGCAACATTTTTTTTATTTTCAGATCCTCAGAGAGTTCTTTGCCATGGGGTGCCATGTTGAACTTCCAGTGAACAGCATGAGTGTGTGAGAGCAAGTCACAAGACACCGGGGAGGGAAAATGCTTAATTGGGCACGATTTGAAAAGTTTTACTTCGGGGTGTATTTACATTTTTTGCCAGTGGTTTAGACATTAATGGCTGTGTGCTGAGTTACGACAAATATACACTGTTATACAAGCTGTAGGCCGACCACCTTACGTTGTGTCAAAGTGTCCTATCCTCACTGTTGCCCCATGAAAAGATATAATAAAATATGTGCAAAAATATTAGGGGTGTACTCACTTTTGTAGAATATTGCAGAATACAGATCATGTAACTCTGTAGAAAAAGAATATGAAAGTGGAAAAGTGGGAAAAAATAGCATTGTTAAGCAGAGCAAAGGCAAGGAATAGTGAATCTGTCTGTCTGAAGCGTGTGGAAATGTGTATTACAGATTCTAGAAATATAACTGTTCACTGCCTTAATAAAATGCTGAATTCAAAACCTGAAATGCACATTTAGGTAGAAAGTAACTTGCTCCTCTACCCACTGGTCTATAAAGCTAAAGTGTCCACGTCTTTTATGGTGTCTTGCAGTACATTTAAGCAGGGAAGGGACAGACACGATTATAAGTGAACAAATTAATCATAAAACATTTACCTGTACCCAAAAATGAAAGTGTTATTGATTATAACATTTGGTCCAATCTCTATACTATATATTTTAAAAAATAGTTTTGCACGGGTGCATAATCCTGTCAAAGCAAGTCAAAGATCAAACGGCACACACACACACACACACACACACACACACACACACACACACACACACACACACACACACAATACTCAGTCAAGTGGTTGGATCATTTGAATTGTCCTGCATTTCACAATTTGTATGTTTGCGGTGAGAAAAGGCCTTTTAAGCTTGGTTGATATATCATGCAATATTTGTAATAATTTGAATTTATGCAAGTAGCTAAAGCGAAGTAAATCAATATTCATGAACATAAATGTCAGTGAAGAAAAGTATGCATACGGCTGCAATGTTCAGCACAAAAGACAGATTTTTTCTTTCCTTGTATTTGTTGTAATTAGTAAGATCGTTAAAGGGAACGGACATTGATCAGAGGGTTATGAAACCTGTACATCCTGACCTGTATATTCTTATGTGAATCAATCATAAGGCCGTTTATCAAGTGTGAATGGGTCAATAGTAGTATATAAATTCAGATGATGAACAATATTTCATTTGATTTCTTGAGAACAATCTGTAATATTACAGTGGAGAAGCTCCTCAGCTGAACAGGTGTTTTTAAAGAGCAGTGATGGTTAACCACCGATGCCCTGTTCTCACAGAGGCTTAACTGATGTGGAATCTTTCTTCCACTCCCAAGTCAACAATTAACTAGAACATGCTATACAAGAGTGATGGAAACAGGCGGGTGACCCAGATCTCGTTGACTATAACTTCCTGGTTTGCTTTTAGGGGATCACCAAAGCTAGATTATTGATGGGGGTGCATACTTCATTAGCGTGGTTACCTAGACCAGTATTTATGTAGGGTCTCACATGAGTAAGGATTTCCATGCGGGCTGATATTACAAACGTGCAATCATTTACTCCAAGAAACAAAGTCTCCTCAAAAATAGCTTTCCAACCCTGAAATCACTTTGGTTTGCCAGTTCACGCTATCAAGCAAATGTTGCAGAAACACTCCTTATCGAAGAAAACACACAAAGGCTTTCAGGTTTACTTCAGGGCTAAGATTAATGAAATGTTGCATAAAGGGGTGGGCCACAGGGAGCCATGGAAGCAGCTGTATTAGTAGCTTCCTGTGTGCAGCGTCCAGGCCAGCCGAGGAGGAAGAGCTTGACTCATGACCTGTAGAAACCTCTCGTCAAACAAAGAGTCTGTTCAAGATCCTGTTCCATTTACATGCGCAGCAACATTCCGACTGCCAGCCTCCGTAATCTGCAACATCACTTCCATCTAAATGCATTATTTACCCACAATGCTGAATTAGTCTTATTTATGCAGACTGTTGCCTACTAATAACCTAAACCTGCCATTAGTGCATTCTTAGATGCTTTATAAACTTACTAGTATAATTAGTCAAAAGTAAACAAATCCTTACTTGACAGTGATAAAAAAATATATATGAAAAAATAGAGGCAGTAGTATTGTTAGGGAAGGAAGTTACTGCTGTGAGTGGTAATAAAATACTTCCCTGTTTTTTTTTTCCCCAGTCACATTGCAACATCACCGAAGAGTTCTTAACACTTTAAAGTGTTCTATGTGTGCCTTCTCTGTTTTATTGTAGGTGTCCTCGGAACTGAAAATGGAGGAGATCCAGATTGAGTCAAAACCTTTGCTTGTGGAGAAGGACCTTCAGGTTAGGGTTATGGCTAATAATAAATATGATTATCCTATTACAAAGCTGTACTTTTAGCACTTGGCAGAGGTGCGAGTATTTGTTTAAAATTTGCTTTGCCGTTTCTCCCTATAGGGACTGATAGAGGCTGTTCAGAAGCTTGAGGTCAAGGCAAGTCTGTTTTAATTTCCGTTCTGTGCTCAGTGTGTTTTTGCACTGAATTTAACGACAGTAGTTTTCGTGGTAATCTATTGTCATCTAGTGGTGAAATGTGTCTGATGTACTCGAAACAAATGGAGATTGTTGTTTATAGCGTGTATAATAAGATTAAGGTCTGAGCATGACAACTGTAATGCATAAAAGTCCGTGTTTCACAAATTAAAGCGTGTCCGTTAAGCGGAGTAGATTTTGCGTACGCATGTTCCATTGCCTTCTGCTTAATATCGGACGGCTGAAAAACTCTTGGTGGTTGCAGTAGCCACCAGCTTTACCTAGCAACAATTAATCATAGATGTCAGTTACATGTAAGCACAAATGTAGTAGAAGGCATGGTAACATCCTGTTTTTGATTATTATTTGTTAATATTCTTAGCTGACATACCACCTGTGGAGCATCAGATGCTTTGGTCAAGCGAATTGCCATTTCCTGGCCAAATGGTATTGAACTGGCAATGTGAGGAAATGTGACAGATTGCCCTCCCATGCTGACCCCTACAGAGTCTACAGATTCCAGGTCATGTGTTTGTTATGTGCCTGTTGTGACATGGGGCACAGAAGGAATCATCAGCCATCTGCCTAGAACTGGTTTAGGGCTGCTGACGGACTCCACACGTAGGCTTGTCTTATTTAAGGGGATTAGTGCCTATGGACAGACAACATGTGGTTGCCTTCAGTCAGCGGCGCAGCATGTTTATTTCTCACCCAGTGTTAACTCTAAATATCCTATTTGGGTTTCCACAGAGCATATTCAGTTCACAGGCGCAAGAGCAAACTTGATAACCATTCTTGTTTATTGACTTATTTAAGGACTTCCAGCACTTTATAAAACGTCAGTGAGTAAGCATTTATGTGGCGTCATTAGGTACTATGCGCGTGCATCACATTGGCTCATCACATCGTCAAGTGACTTATGCTTGTTTGACCTAGTGACACACTTCTGCTGCTACATTGTGTGCATCCTTGGCCCCATGCACATTTGGGCCCCAAGTTTCCGATAGCCAAGTTGTCTGATACTGGCTTATCCAATTTACAGATCTATGCTACTGGTATTATCTTGTTTTGCTCATGGCGCACAGCATGCTGGGAGCAGAGGGATTATGCAAATAAGTGGCAGCAGGATATAAATCCTTAAGCAGTGCCGAAAAGCTTGCTAAGGCTCTAACGACAATCACGTCTTACCCATTTCCTAAACACCAGTGGCACTGCGTGCAGCCATGGTTCTTGAGGACTCCGAATCAGACCCAGTCTTTGAGATTGATATTATTGTGAGTACAGGTTTCACTGCTCTTGCTTAGCTGCTGTGCGTGTTTAATGTTCATTTGTTAGTGTTGTCGATGGATATATGGTCCGCATGTTCAAATATATACCTTTGGGTTAGATTTAGTGAGTTGTTGATGCGTGTGGTTAGAAGCTATGAAATGGTGCTGCCAGTTGTATATGGACTGTGACCTTTCCTGTGAAGCTGTTTATTAGTTATGCAGAATAATTTGAACACTTTGCAGCGTCCCTGATCTGATTTTAAGCAGCCATCTGCATTTTTTGCTTCTGGTTCAGTTATTTTCTTATTCATTAAAAAAAAAACCCAACATGTTTATATAGCACATCAGTGGTACCCGTTGAAAGTGCTTGTCATCGCATATAGAATATTCTAATTATTATGATCTTGCCACTACAGGAACATGATATCGAGACACCTTATGGCAGGGTCCATTGTACTATGAAGGGGGTTCCCAAAGGAGATCGACCTGTCATTCTTACCGTCCATGACATTGGACTGAACCGTAAGTGTTGGCTGAACGTTTAAAACATTTGACAGGTGACAAGCCTACTTCTGTGATCGCTGAACCATTTTTGGATTTTTTTTATTCATATAGACAAGACATGCTTTGACACTTTGTTCAACCACGAAGACATGCAAGAGATTATGCAGCACTTTGCTGTGTGCCATGTGGACGCACCTGGACAACATGAGGGTGCCAACACCTTCTCGACTGGGTATGATACCGTTTCCCTTTGCCTCCTCAGCCTTTCGGCTGTCCATGCTAGGCTAAGTAGACTAGATCAATACTTAGCTTTGACCTAAGCCAGAATGTGGAGCTATATTGATTTAGTTAAATGTTTTCTATGTTGTATTATAGTGGGTGAATTTCAAATGTTTATTTTTTTCATACAGAATGCATGATTTGCTTCGTTTGTAATCACACCATCATTACTCTCGTACACTTTAGATACGAGTACCCTTCTATGGATCAGCTGTCTGAAACCATTCCTGTCATCATCAAGCACTTTGGGTAAAGATTTCGTAAAACGTTTCTCTGTATTTTAGCTTCTCTGACGTTAATGAATTACTAAAAAGGAAAAGATTGTAAAGATAAATGGTTGTAACTGCCCGTGGTCTGTGTGATCTATCAGACTTAAGAGCGTGATTGGAATGGGAGTTGGAGCTGGTGCTTACATTCTAGCAAAGTTCGCAGTGAGTTAACACGCGCTTTAATAACATTTTCAATCAAATGTGGTTTAAGAGCAGGATAATCTGCTTAATGTTCTTAGGATTTTAGAAAGAGTTTCTGCTCAGTGCTTTTATTGCTTGGCATTTAGCTGATAAGGAA
This sequence comes from Parotocinclus haroldoi, assembly GCA_034779995.1. Classification (NCBI taxonomy): domain Eukaryota; kingdom Metazoa; phylum Chordata; class Actinopteri; order Siluriformes; family Loricariidae; genus Parotocinclus; species Parotocinclus haroldoi. Next base: position 35,135 of record JAUZST010012376.1, read on the forward strand.
TATGCAGGACTTAAAACGCCACACTGTGCAGATTATTTGATTAGCTTATTACCCCACACTAATACTTTCCTTCAGGAGTCACAAACTCCTTTGTTTTTCAGAATTACTGAAATGAATTCATATGGATAACACGGGAACATGTTCATTTGTTTAGATGTTCATTAGGTACTCTTTGTGTGTTATATAGTTGGACTACCCTGCTATGGTGGAAGGTGTTGTTTTAATTAATATCAATCCATGTGCCGAGGGATGGATGGACTGGGCAGCGCAGAAGGTACATCATCCTTCTGTCGTGCTTATTTCAATTCTGTTGCTCTTCTGTGAGTGTTGTGTGCTACGTCTTAAACTGTGTTCCAGATCTCTGGATGGACTCACGCTATGCCTGACATGATCATCACGCACCTGTTTGGGAAGGTGAGTTCACATCTCGCTTGTACCTAGGATCGTTTGGATTATAAAGATTTTACAAATTGTTTCTTTATATTTCAGGAGGAAATCCAGCAGAACCACGATCTGATTGGCACTTATCGTCACCACATCATGAATGACATGAACCAGTACAACCTGCAACTCTTTGTCAAGGCCTACAACAGGTAAATACGCACTGGCTCAGTTACTACAGATTTCTGCTATAAGGAAGATTAAGGTAATAAGTAAGTTTGGATTAAGTAAGAAACGTTCATTCACATTTTATTCTTTTTTTTTTTTCCCCCAAAGCCGGAGGGACCTTGAAATCGAGAGGCCTGTGCCTGGAGGAACCATTCATGTCAGGACCATCAAGTAAGTTCAGCCTGATTAAGTATTTAATTAGATCATAGTTTAGCATTTATGTTCCTGATGATTCTTTACTATTCTCATTTTAGGTGCACCTCTCTCCTAGTGGTTGGAGATAGCTCACCTGCAGTGGATGCTGTGGTAGGTTCATACTTCCTACCACAGCACAGTTTGGGTTTTTTACAGGGTTTGCTGCGAATGCCGTTTCACTGCCAACCTACACAGACAAAATTAACCTACTAACGGACTAATAGTCCAACTAAAAGACTGGGCTTGTCAAAGAGTTTGCCTAAGGCTAAGGCTTTTTTAAATTTACAAAATTGGCGTGGGTTCAAGTGAGACAGGGACTGTAGCGAGAACCAGAACAGTGAGAAGAGTTACAGTGCATTCATTCACCCAGGACCTAACCAGCAACACATGCATGTAGTACCTTAAGGATTTAAGACACACCATTTATGTCTCTTGTAAATATTCCACTATAAAGGTGATTTGTTCACTATAAAGGTAGCGTAACCTTCGATACAAATGGAAACCCCCAGTTTTCGCTGTTGTTCATATAGGTTTTCCATTTCAAAACATATTAACTGGCTGTAATATAATAACAGCTAAATCAACACCATACTTGCGTGCAAATTAACAATCAATCTGCTGTGAGCTTGAGAAATGATAGTTATTCCCTGCGTCCTTGTCACACAGAACGGTGTTTAGTTCTTAAGCCTAATCAGCAATAACAATGGACTACGTTGTCTTGTGATGAATGTTTCCCTTCTCCAACATTCCCCGCCATTGTGCTCATAATCACCCCATGCTGCCAGCACCAGAAATGAAACATGTGATTATTTTAATTATATGTATGATTATGACCAGCGTGTGTACACTTTGCAGCTACAAATGATTTTAGTCACAACCATTTTACAGAGCTGTGATTTATTTTGCCCCTACATTTTGGTGATTAATCGTAATCCCTTTCCCACAGGTGGAGTGCAATACCAAACTGGACCCAACCAAGACCACTCTACTTAAAGTGAGCGGACCTTCTCAAAACCTTCTCTGTGTGCTTTAAACCAGGCAGAATTAATTGCCTGAATGGAAAGCTCAGCACTTGGTGACTGATTTACCCGGGGAAGCATTGATACCCATTTATGATTAGACCTGAGGGCAGGATTCTTCTCTAGCTGACCTACTTTCCTCTGACTGACCCCATGTTGCCGGTGGGAATCAGGTTTATAACGGCTTAAATGGTTCATTTGTCACTGAGAAGTTCCGTGCATTGGCAAGCTAATGGAACACTTGATATTTATGACGCTGGTATTGATAGTTGTGTTCAAGGTCTGCTGTGGTGAATAAGTAATGACTGTTTTTGTTGTTTTAACAGATGGCCGACTGTGGGGGCTTGCCACAGGTTGATCAGGTGTGTTTTGCTCTGATAATCATTAGGGAGCACACCGCTGGATGTGCATGCTGTGCAGTTAAAATTGCATCTCGTTAATAAGTAGTAGTAGTAGCAGTATACTGGATAACAGTAATACTGTATGGCAGCCTTAGCAATCCATATGCTGTATACTAAAATATTGTTCTTGTTATTTTATTCACAGCCTGGGAAACTGACAGAGGCATTTAAGTATTTCATCCAGGGCATGGGCTACAGTGAGTATTCAGTATCCAATCATAGTATTGTTGGAGGTGCTTATAAAGGTAGAAGCTTATACATTAAAAGTTCATAGAACTTCATAAATTAGTTTTTTTTTTAAGTCCATTTTATGTTAAACGTTTGTAACGAAGGTAACGTATTCTGCCCTCTGGTGGTAAACATTTGTATCAATTAGAGTTTATAATTATAGTATATAGTCAATTATATGACCTCCCACTGATTTTAAAATCTATTTTGTTACTTGTTTTATTACTAACCTGAATATTATTATTGGTTTGAATCATACTATTTACTTAATTTTACTATTACTTTAATATACTTTTAAGTATTTACCTAATTAAAATCTAGGCCACCCATTTTGAGTCTTGGTTCCTCCCAAGGTTTCTTCCTTCTCCTCTCGGGGAGTTTTTCCTTGCCACTGTTGCCCTAGGCTTGCTCATTTTGGGATGGGCCTTTTAAGCTCATATAAGATCAACTGATGATGCTGAAAAGGTAGCTCATAGTTTGACTAGCCACCAACTGCATAATCTACCAAAAGTACATAATAAACCACCAAACGAAGGAATTAATAAAACCAGCAGAGGTATCTGTTACGTTAGCATAAGCCAAAGGGATGAATAATATAACAAAAAAATATTAGTAGAAATTTGTTCTTCGTTTCTCAATCAAGGGAAAGTAACTGCCACCTTTGCGTTATGATCTGGTGTACTGGGGACCATTCCTGCTCTCGCAAAATCCCCATTATCCCTGCAAGGTTTAAACCGGAGCCCAAACGCAAGATCCACAGACAGACCGCAAATAAGGGAAACATAGGAACATTTATTAAACACAAAAGTCAGGCATAACTGAAAAGGATAAGAGTCCCATACGAAAAGTCCGGTTGATGGCTACCGAACCGAGAGTCCAGAGTTCCGTGATGGGTGCCGTGGGTCCCAAAGACGGCCGGGGTGCCGGGGGTCCGCAGGACGGCTGGGTGCCAAGGGCCTCTGTCGGCCGTGGATCCAGGGGTGTCCTCTTTACGGATCCAGGGGCGATGAACGGCGTAGGGGGAAAAAACGGAAACATAAAACGTTATGTTTCGGCGGTCTTCAGAGCAGGTCTGAACAGGATCTGAGTATTTCTTTGTCATTTATCTGTCACTCCTGTCCTGTTTCAGTGCCATCCGCAAGCATGACTCGCCTGGTCCGTTCCCGCACTGCCTCCGGCTCTAGCGTCACTTCCTTCGACGGCAACCGCAGCCGCTCTCACACCAACGAGGGCAGCCGCAGTCGTTCGCACACCAATGAAGGCCGGGCTCGCTCACACACCGCAGAAGCCCAGCGCGGCCGCTCCCACACTGATTCCACGGACAACAGCGCCAACAGCTCAGTGGACCAGGCCACACTTAAATCTACTGAAGTGTCGTGTTAAAGAAGTCGCAGAGCAGTTCATTCCCTAAGCCCTAGCACACACTCCCCATAACCCCTGATCTGTGAGTGCTATGCTGTCACTACACTAACTTGCCCAGGAGCGCAGGCCACCAGCTTTGGGCACATGCCCTTATCCTTATACAGCTACAAAGGTTGTAAAGAGTCTTAAGAGTGCACAGGGAAGTGTTGTTGTGGCAATGAAAAGTGTAGGTAAGGGAAACAGAATCCCCCCAATAACCCGGCTGGAGGCTGCTTCATTGTTTGGAGGCAACACAGCACTACTGTACTGTGGTGGAGAAGTGTTCTAGTGTTTCGGAAGCGTACCATTTTGTACATTTGTGCTCATCTCATATGATCAGTTACTGTAGTGGCATTTATCAAAAGAATGACTGTAAATGACTGACGTTTTGCAGCATAGCAACTATAGTCAAATACTACTGAAGTATCCACTTTAGTAATATATTTGCTTACTAGTTTAAGTGCTTGATTAATATTCTGTATATTTTGAAAGAACTACACTGAGTGATGACAGGGTGGTGGATAGATTAGTTAGCATTTCTGTGAAGCTGCCTAGCATTTAAATTGAACGAATGTGCAGACTCTTAATGCAGTTTAATGATCGCTGCAGGGCCGCTTCATACGCCGTGGGTTTATACTGACCCCCCGCTAACCGTATTTTAAAATTCTTCTTGTTTTTTAACCAATGATTAGCATTCTACACTCCACCTTTGGTGCATTGCTAAATATTGAATGCCCACTTTCTTTAGTAGATAACCTAAGAGAGTTACTGTAATTGTAAGATTTGTAAGGTGAATGATTTTTGCATCACTAACATTTCCTATGCAATTAAGCGCAAGAGAACAAAAAAGAATTTGCCGTGCAGCCCACTGTTTCTGACGGGTCCCGGTTTTGAAAGAGCACACCAAGAGCACCAGCTTCCTTTTTAAATATAAACAACAATGCAGAGCACACCGTGTAATTTAATTAAAATAGACTGTGTTTATTAAAAAAAGAGAGAAAAAAAACGTTTTCAGGTTTGCATGGTTATTTGACTGAAGCAGCTTTACGTATCTATATATAGCCTGAGTCCGTTTACATTTATGACACAAAAGTGACCATCATGACAAGGCATAATTCACCGTAAAACATTATTAAGACGTGTTTGCATTACGTATATGCACACTAGTGGACCACCAGCAAAGATCAAGTACTATTTGGGTGGTGGAAGTGTGTTCATTTGTGTTGTGCTGCATAGAAACGACGACGTGTCCCTGATAAGGTGATCTGTGAGTGTGTACCTCAGTGCCCTGTGTGCCTTTTCATATTAAGTAATAAGTTAAAGCTAGAGTTAAAGTTAGAGCTACAAAACGTTCTGATTTTTAACAGAGGCAATACTTATAGCCTACATACAAACATGCTGTGGGAGCCTATTGGTTAAGATACTGGACTATGGACCAGAAGGTTCAGGGTTCAGACCCCACTTCTTCCAAGCTGCCGCTGTTGGGTCCTTGAGCAAGGCCCATTGCTGTAAGACTGTAAGACTCTTAATTGTAAGTCGCTCTGGATAAGAGCATCTGCTAAACGCTGTAAGTGTAAAATACAAACATGTCAGGCTTTAGTCAGAAGAGGTACCCAAGGCAATGGCAGAAAGCTATGCTCAGATCTCAGTATGCTATATAGCAAATTCAATGTATTTCCAGTTGGAAAAAGTCAAGCATGCTATAGTTGTACCTGATAGCACTGCATATGTTTTAAAGGCTGTACTACAAACTCCATTCTAAAAACCTCTTGTCCATATTCAATTAGAATAATCATTCATTGGGTGGTAAGACCATCGTTTTAAATTGATTTCTGTCTAAACTACTAGCGAATTATCTGCTTAGCACAATGTTGTCCTTTAATAATGTAATCATTTGTATGTTTTGTCCTTGCCACCCAAACAGTCTCCATGTTAAGCAAACTGAATTCAGATCTTTAATTAATCCTTAATCATACAGGCCTATGCCTAAAGATTAGGCATCTTTTCGTCCGTTCATAATCCCACGGTTTTCGTAGTACAGCTGTAGATCTGCAAAAATGTCATTGGGGTTCTTGCAGCTGAGGTTGCAGAAACAGGCATTGATCCACATAACCTGCCAAGTGAGAATTGCTCCATTAGTGCACTGAAACTCCACTTGCACCGTTTTGGATTTGTAGGGGATGCAGCATCGCTCGTCTGTGCACGTGCCACAGTACTTGGGCCAGTAGACCTTCTTGCTAGTGCAGCCTGAGATGGTGAAGTTGATTGGATGCTCCTCCCTGTAGATGTTCAGACACTTTTTTCCAGGCTTGGGGAAAAAGTGAAGGAAAACGATTTGGGTGCTTAAAATGTTCTTGTAGATGGCATTTAAAGTTAAGAGTCAGAATGTATACCTTTATGTGCTTGATGATGTCCACTTCGCAGGGCCGAATGTTGCAGAGCCTCGTCTCAGCCAGCATTTGGCACTGCTTGTTAGCGTTGGTGATGCGTGAGGACACTCCCCGGCCACAGGTCTTGGAGCAAGGGCTCCAGGATGAGGTCTGAGCCACACAGTTCTGCTGCCAGTTCTCTTTCACCCTAGACGGAGCTATTAGAACGAAGGACATCGTTAAGTCACCAAATTCATACAATAAAGTACGTTATTGACGTACAACAGTCGTGTGTCAAATCTGCAAAATCGCTTATTATAGACCACCACAAAAATAAGTGCACGAATGCTGTATCTGTATCTGCTAAGTTAGTGTTTGAGTGTTTAATAAGACAGATTTACCGCTATCTTTATGCTATCTGACAGGTAAGTATTAAGTGCAGCCGCTCTGCTTCCTTTACACAAACACCCCTACATATGTGAATGTACTTTAAACTTCAAATGTACCTCTTAAGCCTGTGTACCACACTCACTCATTCCTTCCGAACTCTAACAGAATTTATTTAAAAAAATTGTAATTCATACAAAAGTGCCAGCTCTCAAGGGACCAAACAAAATGCAGTGACAAAAGACCTTTACAAATGACCTTTATGACAACTGAGATGCATAACGAATTTTAAATTTGCCTTGCCGCTGCTATGAAGTTTGGACGTGTGAAACAGGTGACGTCAACATGTGACTGTAATGGAGATTTCGAACAAAAAGAGCAACCAGAAAAGGCTTGGATGAGCAAAGGTGGCCAGAGGCTCTCCAGTTTGTCGACAGAATTATTTATTTGCTTTTAAAAAACAATGTACCGCAAACAAATATCGGAAGGGATTTACATATTTTCTCTGAACAGTGCCTAATATCATTAAACAAAATAAACGGATTGATTTATTATTTAAAATAATAAAATCAAGGGATTTCAGGGCATGAAGCCCAATAACATAAGCTTAAGCTTAACTGATAAACAACCACGTGGGCAAGGGATTCAATGGCAAATCTTTCTCAAGCACTACACTTTTCTGTGCAAAACAAAAGCCTCAGGTTAACCATGTTAAACGGTGTTAAACAGTGCTGAGAGTATACAGAGACTGGTGTGTAACACCGCCATAAAAATAGATCCTGTGGATGGAAACAACACATTGACGAAAGTGGTCGGAGAAGGATGTAAAGAATGGATCTGACCACCAGTCGGAATGCAGAAGCCGTTTTCCCTTAGCATAAATGGGCTAATATAGCAGATGGCCAGTTTGAGTGGCATTGCTGTCTAAGGAAAATAAAAAGGCAAGATTCTAGCAAAACAGTGCAAACATTGAATTACTCAGCAGTGGAAAAACAAGATTTCTGTTGCACCATGCTGCTGGAAAGATCTGAATTTGGTCCATGCTGCATGAATCCATAAACCCTTCCTGTCCGTTTTCCACATCTCAGGCTGGTGGAGGTGGAGTAATGATGTGGGCAATATTTAATTGGCACATCCTGGGCAGTCTAAGACCCTAAGTATGGGTGGTGGGACAATAGGGCTTACCTAAGCGTTGTGGCTCACCAAATCCATCTTTTCATAGCAACTATTTACCCTCTAGCAGAAGGTTACTTTCAGCAGGACAATGTACCTTTCTACCGGGGTTGTATAGTCATGGATTGGCTCAAGGATATCCATCTATCCATCCATCTATCCATCCATCTATCCATCCACCCATGTAACTATCTATTTATCTATTTAAGCACGGTACACCGCTGCCTCGCAGCAAGAAGGTCCCGGGTTCGATCCCAAGGTGGGTCCTTTCTGTGTGGGGTCTGCATGTCCTCCCCGTGTCTGCGTGGGTTTACTCCGGGTACTCCGGTTTCCTCCCACACTCCAAAGACATGCCTGTTGGGTTAGTTGGTGTCTCTAAATTGGCACTGACTTTTGTGTATATATAATTAGTTCTGATATAACCTTGCGTGTGCTGCTGAAATGGCCACTGATGCCGATAGCGATGTTAAACAATCTGCCTGCCTATCTGTCTATGTGGTTGAAAGTTTGTGAACCCTAGGTAGTTAGGTCACTCTGAATTGGCATTGATATGAGGGTGTAATGGCCGGCCGTTTTAAGTGATCATAAAACATCATCATGTCCTAAAAATAGATACATTAGCAGAATCAAAATATTAAATATCAGGCTTGGTCGTTTATTAACTGAGGGAAAAAGATACGGTGTTGCATATCTGTGAGTGGCAAAAGTATGTAAACCTCTGGGATGAGCAGTTAATTTAAGTGTGAAATTAGAGTCCGGTGTTTTTAATAAATGGGATGAGAATCAGATGTGTGAGGTCACACTGTTGTGTTTATTGAACAATGTCTGGTCTCCAGCTCTAAAGAGTTGATCCCGCCAGTCCACAGTCCATTACAAGTGGAAATTCAAGACAATTGTTACTTGGTTGACCAACAGAGAAACAGCTCAAAGAGCTTGGCGTTTAACAGTCTTTAACACAACTCATGTGAAAATCTACTGATGTTCTAGTTTATTTTTAGTAGCACCACTGTATCTGTCTGAATATATATCTAGCCACCTTTAATCATAAAGTGTGCTGTGTAATTAATCCATGCCTGCAGTTCATTGTCATGGTTATTTAGCTGCTTAACTCGTTTCAAATGCAAGAGGAAGTAACACCAGACATGAAATAAGCAGTCTGGATCTTACCAGTCATAGCATGACGTGGTGCAGCCTTGTGTCCTCTCCTGGACTCCTCGCAGATCCAGTGGTCGCAGCAGCGGCCGGGTATCTTGATACGACGAGGTGTCTGGCACCATACTCTGGGTGGCTGGAAGTCATTACACAGTGGCACACAGCCGATGGCTCCATTCACACACAGACACTGGTATTTACAGTTGGGTTGAAAACTCTGCCCATTGCGATAGATCACACCATTGTGTTCACAGCCTGTGCCACGTAGATCTGGATATTAGCAAAGAATGCAAACTCTGATTTTACGAGAAGCCTTAAAGTAAATTATATACACTTAAGATAAAGCTGTAAAGATGATTTAAAAGCAACCAGGAGAGAATAACCGATTACTGAGAAACAAAGGACATACTTTAAATGTTATATATAAATTCAACCATATCAATAAAAAGGTTTCCTTATTTATTTTTGCAAGTGTAATGCCGCTTTACTATCATACAAAAACCCCAGGCAGAAATGCTCTGTCCTGTCTGGTTTACACTGGACTCCACTGGTCTGCATTCCACCTTAATTCACCATCTTAATCTCAGCCTAATCCCAGGGCAGAACCTGGTGTTAATGTGCTTAATGGAGGCCACTTACAGGGGACACTTACATGCACACACTCCGGTTTCGTACCTAGGCTTGTCAGAGCTGTAGTCACAGTAAAGGCCGCGGTGGTAGTCGCAGTTTTCTGCCTCGTTGCAACTCTCGCCTAGCTGTTTCGCGCAGGCCTTGCAGCAATCGCAGCCATCCACAATGAGGCTGATGCCAGGAGCACAGCTTGGTGGAGTTTCGGGGCAGGTGCAGGGCCAGTTACAGTACTGAGTGCGGTTGTAGGGCTCAGGGGTTGTAACCTCAGGTACAGAAGCCAAGATGGAAGAGTGCATGAAGAGGGCCTGTAAGAAGGGCGAAGCAAAAACCATACATGGGTAAAATTATGAATCGTCCTGTATGATATGTGGAAACTATAAATCATATTTACACCATGCACACACTATGGTAAACACTGTTTATACCCATTACTTTTAATGACTTTACTGATTCTTTTTCAGTTTTGTGCTTGCTTTGTTGTTGTTTGTTGCGTAGGATCCATTAAGCACCAACGTATGAACTGGACGCAGTGTACAGCATGACCTAATCAAGTGAAACTGTTAAACTGTATTCTTTACATACCTGCAAATGTAATATATGTTAGAAAATGTACCCATTATAGACTAACACGGAAAATTGTGTTATGACCAGCGCTACAGATCTTTCCTGTTCCTGTTGTTTGTGTGTATGCAAATGCCATGTGAGCCTGGCCATGTTCCAGGTCACTGACACGATTAGGTGCTGCTTCTGTGGTCTTTCAGTCTGAATGGCAGAGAGATGGTTAGCTTCAAGCACGTGCATACTTGTTTTGATACTCGTTTTAGACGCTGGCTAGCCTTGATGCCTGGACAGACTTCTGCTCTTAAGCTCGAACGTCCACCTCAGCATTGTCGGCTGTTGAGCTAACCAGCTGTGCATGATTGCAATGTCTTTAGCTAGAATATTTCATATTACAATCTATAATTTATCCCTGTCTTTCTTTTTAATTCAATTCAATTCACTTATTATTTATTATTCTGAAAACAGTGCGCCGCATTTCTATGACATCATGCAAAAACAAAAACAGGCATCCCTGGTCTCCTCTGGAGAGGAGGTCTTGGTACCTCGTTCCTATACACACAGGATGATAAAGTAACCAGGGTCCATGGAGACAGGTTCCAAAGGTGGTTGTATCCTACTTTCGCCGAAGCAAGTTTTGAGCTGCATTTTGAATTAGCCTGTCTATGGGTTGTGGTAATAGGGTGGTTGTATCTGTGGCCTGTGTTTGGGGATGTGGCGATTCCAAAGTAGTGTGGCACAGTGTGCAGGTGTAAGTGTGCTCTGGACTGGATATGAGCCGGTATCAGTACCGGTCATGCAGCAACTTCTTTGGTGGATATGAAGTTTCAAAAAGATTCCAGATAACAGAAAGCAATATGCACATTTATGTTAAGTACAGATAGATACCTAAACAATATTTGATATATAGTCATGTAGGGACTATTATTATTAGGGGTCCGTAGCACATAGTGCTCATGGTCTAATACACAAACTACATCTACCTGATGGAGGACACCATGATCAATTTGTTTACTGAACTTCGCATCAGCATTAGTGGATATCAGGACATGGGTAGGACTCTCTCTGGAGCTGTGTGCAAAATTTTACAATGACTGTAGCGATTACAATCCTAATCCTTATCCAACAATCCTCATCATAACAAAACCAATCAATAACATAAGCTACAACAAAAGTGCAAAGCATGGCAGATACAGAAATCAGTGATTGATAGGGACAAACAATCCTAATCAACAAAAATATTCTTGCAATGTGCAAAAACACACCTTAAAAACACAGTGTTCTTTCAGTCTTATTTCTCATAAAATGTAAAAAAAAAAAACACAGGAAAAATGTTACACAAAAAGTGCTTTACACTGGAAGAATAGAATGTTCTCGGTTGCCACCGTCAAATATAATTAGTTTGTCTTTTTTTTTAAATATATTTTTCCCTTTATCTTACCTTTTTTTAAATTTACCAGAAATAAATAATAAATAAACAATGCAACAACGTGAGCAAGCAAATTATTTGCAACTTTTCAGTCTTGTGGAACGTCTCTAGCTCATTAATTATTCTGGTCTCAGGAATTTGAGATCCATAAGCTGATAACCAAAAACTGACAACAAACTGCACAAGGTAAATCCTGTAGAGAGATTACCTTGTATTACCTTGGAATAAACACCTTAACCATCTTCCCTGGTGTGAAGAATGCAGGTTCACATAAACAGATGGAAAAACATCCATATATAGGAATATATAGGAACATCAGGGAGCATATAGGAATCATTCCAATCAATCATTTTGCAGAGCAACATAGTAAAAGTTCCAAGGTGGATAGACCTCTGAAGTGACCTTGCATTCCTGCAAATGTTTTTCTTGAGAGTGATCAATTATAGCTCAGTGAAATGTCAACCCTACTGAAGTGCTAGCTGCAGGCATATGACCTCCTTACTTGGTTTACTGAACTTTCAATGTGTCACATGGACAGGCACCAGAATACCAGATATAGTAATATAGGTAGTACACTGCAGTACTTTGGTACTTTAGCATCCAAGTCGAGACAGAAATGATGAGCAAATCTCTTCCAATGCATCGATAAGGCGCTCTGGGTTGTTAATTAATCACAATATCACATCGTAAAACATTACTTAAACAACAGCATGCGATGTCTGCCTCTGTGGATCTGACGTCTGTTGGTAAAAGGTCATTCCACACAGTCTTTTGGTCTTCAGCAGCTCAGACACTTTTAACCTGTTTTATGCTGGTTTACGTCAGACATTCCACAATGTATTCATGACCCACAAGCATCCAATCTCTAATGGAAACATTGCCTCAATTCCACTTTAAATAGAAACCGTGGTTATATAAAGAGGGTTACACTGGAACATACAGTAGAGAGAACTAGTAGGAGAACTCTAGTGAAAGAACGTGTGGAGATGGATTCATACTGGCACATGATAATGATCCAAAACACCCCCAAAAACTAGACCTAAACCCCACTGAAAATTTACAAGGACATTTGGATACAAATTGAACCAAGAAATCAGTAACATCATGAGATTCTTTGAACTCATGCTAAGAGAACATAGCTCATCAGATTTTGCACATAACTGGGACGTCCAGGCCAGTTCGTGGGGGGGGGGGCATAGCAAATATTAATACATTATGGTACATCTAACTGAAATTGTTTTACTGATGATATGACTCATAACGAACAATATGAGACGTGTCATTAGACCATTGTCACCAATATGCAACCGGTCAACCAAGTCTGACCTTTGAAAGAGCAGAAAACAGAAGAATCACTGCTTTTTTTCCCCTCAGACTTCAAATGAGGCAGATATGGCACGTTGTGTTGTTTTTCACCCTGTTTGTGACAGACTAGTTAGAAGTCTGGTAAATCTTTTCCTGAATATTATTAACCAGTAGACTAGGGAAAAGCTAATAACCTGATTAGGAAGGATGTCTTATCAGTTCATAGGACGTTAACCTGATAATGATGGTAATATCACAAATATTAATATTAATGTTTTAACTTTCTGAACACTGAAAATACTTATCATCCAAAACCATCCCACGCCCTAAACTGGTGACTCTTGCTTTGATTTACAGTTCATCAGAAAATCCACTAGGTTGCAGTATAATCACTTATATGCGCCCTTTATGAGGTTTAAATTTCAAATGAATTTGCCTTGATGTGTCTCGTTCTTTCTGCACATGCGATTCATTATATTACAATCTTCCATTGCTTCTATTCATGTATCACTGTATATGGATTTGGGGGGGGGGGGTGATGGGTAAAAACATTAATTTGTAGATTTGATTAGAAGTAAAGTCCAGCAAAGCTGGTCTAAGACGCACAATTCCAGTCATTACGTAACACTGCAGAAATGCATTAAAGGTTATATCATGTGACATTTTACATTCTAATAATTCTTTTCCCATTAAACACAATCAGTGACTGATGAACTTGATATTTCCAATTAAATATTTCGAATCGAACCTTTCCTTGTTGTTTATATATTAAAAGACTATGCGTGGAATGTCATCGTTTTATCTAAAAAAAAAACAAAATCAAAAAGCGAACATGACAAAGCTTTCATTTCTCACCTGATGTAATGCAGAGACACAGAGGAGCCAGGTCAGGAGCCAGCGCATTACTGAACCCAAGTGCTAAATACATTGAGTCCAGAATTCAGCTCGAGCGCAAAAGCAGCGAGTGCACGCGCAGGTCCGTTTTATTCCTTGGCCCCAGAGCTCCATGGTTTTGGATTTGTACACCTCCTTGACGTCATAACGCAGCCTTAATTCACTTTCATTCAGAAGCCTTTTTACACTGCCTGTTGCAGGGGGCTTTAAAATCAGCCCGTTAAACACTACATAACATAGGTGCTTTAATACTCAACTGGCCGTTACTCTTCCATGGAGGAGAATTGACACTGATATTAACACAAACTGTAAATTAATTAAATAAAAAGCGTTGATATAAGGGAAATGCAGTTAGTCCAGGATAAATCTCGTTTTGAGAACCGTGATTTAATTGGACCAGCTGGTGAACTTGTATGATTTTGCCTGTCTTACAAACCAAACACAACATATGTTGGTGGCTGTTGTTGTTTTGTGTTTTTTATCAGGGCAGTGTTAAATAATAAACGAATGAATATTTTGGACAAAACTGGAAGCAAAACTTTTTCACCTTCTTCGCTATCAGCAGCCGGTGTTCATCAGTGCCTCTGTGTTAATAAATCCTCACTGACACTAATAATACAGTAACATGTCCTGCACTCAACTATGTCAACGTGAAAAAATGTATTTCTTTCTTTATTTATTTATTACAGGTTCAATTAAAAAAAAATAAATCCAAAAGTTGGGACGTGGACAACTTAGGACTAATAATGAAGTTTAAAAAAAAACCCTGAATGACGGTGAAAATACAAACGGTTGAGGAAATTAGGTGAGTTAGCATGTGAAAATGTTTTCAGTGTTTAAAAACTGTACACCTCAAAGGACGTCTGTGAGGGATTTTCAGATGTCTCCCGCTGCAGTGCATAATGTTAAGGATTCAGGGAGCCTTGAGGAATTTCGATTGTCGATCCCTCAGCAACCTTCATTCGTCCGTATGGGATTACTTTGTCAGACCTTTGTCCAGCATTACCAAATGGGGTTACAATCATACATGCCACTTAAAACTTTACTGTGCAAAAAGAAACCATGTCAACATCTCAGGCTCAGAGGCATCTGGGATGGACCATCAAACAGTGGAAACGTGTAATGTGGTCAGACCAATCAGTATTCCAGATCGTTTTTGAAAGAAATTAATTAGAATAATTAAAGGGAAGAAACTTGATGACAACCAAGTAACGCTGCGCAGCCGTCAGCAGTGTCATCATAGCGAGAGCATCATTCTACAGCAGATTCCTTTTATAGCAGGAACCTCACAGTGAGGAATGTCACCTGATGGAAAGCCTACATACTGTGGGGAATGTAAGTGTTTGATACACTGCCAGTTTTGCAGGTTTTCTTTGCAGAGTTCTGTAGTTTGTATCATAGGAACACTTCAACCGTGTTAGACAGAATCTAAAAACGGTGGGAAAGCTCACGAAATGGGCAGTGTATCAAATACTTATTTTCCCCACGGTACATGCAAACTAAAAAGCCCAGTGGTTACAAAAAAAAAATGGAATTTGAACACTAAAATAACAAATTTCTTATATAATATTGCAAATAATTTTTCATTAAACATGTTCTTATCAAATCTTATGTTAGATGGTGACAGGAATAATGTGAGGTTGCTTTTACTTGCAGTGATCTCGTTAATATTTTGTCTGCTGATTATAGAAATATACTGTAATATATTGACTGTCATGAATATGGAACAATTTTCCAACAGTTTCACCTACAATTTATGGAATTTCGATAGCCAGCCTTCACAATACAACAACTACTACTTTCATTTTGTTATTATATTAACTGCTATTGTCCATTGCCAATGTTTTTGAAGGCATATACTTCTTAGTAATCAACAGGTTATGATGCGTTCATTTCTTCTTCTTCTATTTCTCTTATGTGCTGAGATATATTTTGACTGCTTTATTACTTTGGAATACTTGCCTTTGCTCATGAAATGGCTCATGGGACGTATCTGGATTGGTCTAAACGTCAGACAGGGTGTGATTATGAATGCTATGTTACTATAAACAAACAGTGGAAATGGTGCATAGGTGGAGTTGGGTAAGTGGTATGGGGTGAAGGGGGCCTTTTTCCTTTTGAAAAAACAAAAATCTAAAAACAAAAATGATAACAGAAAAGTCAGCGTATTCATACATGTCCCAATTTTGTGAACAAATCATCTGTAAATACTCTCTGTGTGGCGTAACATCACGTTGTTTGTAATGTCATTAATGTGTAAGTCATTTAAGCTTTCAGAATGACATGGACGCCTTCCTTATTTGTTTCGAAATGTGAGATGTTTCCTTCACAAAACACATTTTAGTCCTTTTGCTACTCTGTCTTGAATTAGCATCAGTGTGTAACGCTGAATCAGGTGGAAAAGAGCAGCAAACCACAGTGTGCCTAGGGAAATGTCTAGAACTTTCTGAGAACTCTGTACGTGTCCACTGCGTACACAAGAAAAACTCTAAACAAAAATGGGGTTGATGCAAGGTCACCATTGAGCAAAATACCACTCCCAATCAAATAAAAACATTGCTGTTCTTGAATAGTCAGCAGTGCTTCTGGGACACTGCTCTTTAGACAGATGAGACAAAGGCTGAAGTGTTTGGAAGAAATATACAATGCTTTGTTTACAGATGAAATGACCCTGTTTTGTATTGCCTTGACTGCTTGCAATCATTGCGTGAATTAAAAAAAAGCTTTACTGGAGAATATTAGAGCTGTGTGACAGGCAAAATAAATAAGTACAAAGTAGTAAGTAAATAAGAAAAAATGGTTACATGGTTAGTTCTGCTATGGTTCGTATGGTTCGTATACCTTTTCAAATCATGTGCATGAATAGTAAATAGTTATGTCTAAATAAAAAGTAATCACAGAGTTACTGCTAATTTACTTTTGTCCCAGACGCACAGGACAGCATTCATGCTTCTTGGACCATTTTACTGTCTCTTTATACGATTCTGCCAAGTCATCAAAAGAAGTGCGCAAAATACAAATGCATCCTTTGACAAATGTTCCAGATGTAATATTTCCCCGCCCACCAGAAGGGAGTCCAACAGTCGGTAACTGAGTATAGCTTTAAATATTGCACAGTCTTTGGCAACAAACTTCACCCTGACACACATAATGCGCCTAAAACACATTTTACCGTTTGATTAAATGCTCTAGATTTTCCATGAAAAAGCATGATGAAAAGCAATGATTCCTTTAAAGCATAAGGTTTGCCTAGTTGTGAAAAACAAGGCTGTTCTCTGTGCTTTCAACAACCGTTTATCTGTATGTGCTTGCAGGTATTTATGCCTTGCGAGATAAAATGATATTTAGATAATATATTATTTCCCTTATCTTTTGGAACATTTTAACAAGACATGACTTGGCAGCATGATGTGCTATAGACTATAGACAAACCCAGGGGCTCAGGTTCAAGTCCCAGACAAGCTGTTGCCTGTTTGTGCTGTGTTTGCGTGGGTTTTCTTCGGGTGTGGCTGTTCATGTGCCCTGTAATGGCTTGGGAGCCTTTCTGGGGTTGGTTCCCACCTTACACCCTGTGCTGCCAGCTTCCTGCAACCGTATTGATTAAGCGAGCATAGTACTGTGATTTTAAAAGCATGTACATTTAGAGCTGTCAAAGAACACTACCTAAAGTTTAATGCCTCGCGTGCACATCTAGCACCAGCTGCTAGAAAATAGAAAAATATCTGAAAATTAGAAAATATCTGAAAATCTAATTAAACATAGATCAGAGAGAGAGAGAAGCAGGGACGGTTTAAACACAATCTATAACGTTAGAATCATGAGCTAAATGATAGCATCAGAAATATTACAACACGCTCAATTCCATATATGGAGATACGAACGCTAATCCAAAAATTCCTCAGAGGACAGAGGCATGCAGCAGTTTTGGCATTCTTATATTTTTTGCAGTGGTGCTTGCAAGTCTGTGAACCTTTTAGAACAGTCACATTGAGAAAAAACAAGCCTTAAAAGAATCCCATGCTCTTTTCAAAAATAAAACAGATTGGTCTAGCATTAAGGTGCCTGACTTGGGAATAAATATTTTGGTCAGTTCGAGGGAACATAAACCATGGTTGATTGGCACAGTTAAGTACAGGAAGAGTATAGCAGAGTAAGGGTTAATGGTAAAGCGGGGATACGACTAATGGAGGTGACACTCAGCAGCATGAGGTGTTTTATTGCATTACAGTATTTCTTTAATGTTCTTACCTGTATTTGTTACTGCTTTCATCCAAATATTTAGCCATTTTGACACCAGTATCTTATTTATAGAATAAAGCTGGGGGAAAAGGCATTACTCCAGTATCTCTTGGCCAAATCCTGGCATCGTTGTGCAGGCACAAATGAGTTCCACCTCATTTTCTGTTTTCTGCTTAGCATCGAATGCCACATTGACCATCATTTCACAATCCAGTCACATGTAGATGTTGCTACTGTATTTTCTCCTCACTCAGTGTGGCTGAAAAACCACCCACTTTCATAAAAGACCTGCTACATGGCACTGAAAGCAAGTGACCAGAGACAATTAGGAAGATACTACACGGACACGACATGTAATAAGGCAATACAATTAATTAACTTAGTTACAGGTAGCTCGTTAGCTATAGGTACATAATTACCCCACATAATTACATTTTAACTGGACGGAGCAAGTGGTTTCTTGGCTGCCACTCTATCCAAAAAGACCATTTCTGATCAAGCTTTTTCAGACTGCAGAAGGGTGGACTTGGCATCCTGATGAAGTTGCCAGGTGCTGCTGTTGCTCGAGTGTAAGGATGTAAGGGGAGGTCACACGAAATACCATACTTGCCGCTGTAACCTAGGAAACTGAAACTTTCTTTGAAAGAAAATGTCTTTTTTTTTAAACACATTTTCTGTATTTCTGTATTGTAATAGAAACTTAAAAAAAAAAACTACACCGGCTTACAAAAAATAGGGGATATTTTATTGGGGATATTTAATTTTTAAATATCCCCTCATTTTTGTCAGTAGTTTTATAATTTCGTTGTAAGTCATGAGAAAATGTCTTTATCGCTCACATGCCTTGCATATCAGTTATCAGGAAAGCTTTTGTATCATACGTAGATAGCGTGAGTACAGATTAAGCCGTGCATTCAGAGACAGGAGGTTTGAGATGTTTGTGCAAATTCAGCAAACCATTTTAAATGTAGCTTTGGTGGACATTGTGTAATGCAGGTAATAGCTATGGAGCTGCACACTTAAGCAGGTCATTATGGGATGGACTCAAATGTGTGGTTTGGTACCATTCTACAGTGCCATTACAGGTTGAGGAACACACATTAAAGGCTGCCGAACACACAGGTGCTTTATTGTGCTATACTCAGTACTCTACACCGCCTATTAATTCCCTACAATGTACTCTCGCTGGCTCACACACAGCATATCTGACAGAAAGAGTAGGTGACTATACTTGAAACAGATATAGCATGCTGAGCTCAAGACAGTTTTCATAGACAGTATCTGACGTATCTGAGCTACAGAAGGTATTAATAGAAACCGCAAGTTTATTTAGCATGTACGTGTGTTAATGTGATGCACATAGCACCAACCCTTTAAGTGTATTCTTGTTTAGATTCCCGATCAGGAATGGATGATGTTAGTGATGTCTTAAAGCACGTTTGTAAGTCGCTCTGGATAAATACTTTAAGCCGTGGACACTGATATAGGGCCTTGTCTGGATTTCAAGTTCTCATTCGTTTAGTATTTGACCAGTCAAATTTAAATAATGAGCTTATGTTTGTTGACTGTCTCAGTTTCCGGCCCATGGTTACTCATAACAAGAAGCCACAGAGTGCAGATAACACCAACACTGTAATTAAGGTTAGAATTAATTAAACCTTCATTAAAGGACTTAAACTTCATCCAAACCATAAAAACCTTCTTTCCATACCCTGGTACATTTTTCTTAAGGAAATGTTTTACAGATTACCCGAAGGTTAAATGTGTGAAAAACATAATCAACCATATTGTGTGTGTGTGTGTGTAAGAAAGAGACTTCCTAAAGTTAAATGTAATAGATTCTGTGTCAGTGTAAACCACGCATTTTATTGTCACCATGAAATGTGTCTATGCTTCAGTAGCTTGTAAGTGACATCTTGATATGCAGCAAATAGAAATAAAGAAAGGATACAAAGAGCCTAAATGAGACCAATGAATTCTGTGCACATTTAAAATAAAGCAACCTCTATCCTTACTGTAGCGGTTTGAGAGGATCTCCCGTTTGAGATCTGTCTCCCGTTGAAAGTGTGTGGCGCATTACGAAGCGCAAAATACGACAATAGACACCCGGACTGTTGAGCAAATGAAGTTGTACATCAAGCACGCACACATTCGCACACGGCTTTTCCTTGTTTCGCCCGCACTGTTTATCTCGCGTGTTTCCACTGCTTGCACGCTCACGCCCTTTCGCAGCTTCTTCGCATTTCGTTACATTAGCCACCGCTGTGGTAAAGTCATCGCTACGGTTAGCCACCGCTATGTCGGCCAGCTATCGCTGAGTTTTTAGCTGAATTTTCGCCGCATTAGCCTCACTCTTTCGCTCTTCGTCCGCCCCTACCTGGATTACTCCACCAGCCGTGCGTAAATCTCAACGCAGGTTTTGAAAAAATACTTTGCCGTGGATCCCGGCTACTCACCCAGCAACCTTAAGCTGCCCACAAAAGATCCGCGAACAGCGGGAGCAACTGGTTGGCCTGTTTAGCGCAGTCCACAACCTCGTGGCACAGTGGTAAACATGGCCCTGTCCCAATTCTTTTTCAAAATGAGTGAATATTTGCAAAGAAACAATAAGGTGTATCGGTTTTAAGATTACATTTCCTGTTCTATATTCATTTGAATATGGGTCGAAAAGGATTGGCAAGTCATCGTATTCTGATTTTAATTGTGTTTTACACAACACTCCAACTTCATTGGAATGTTGGTTGCATGTTATCTTTTACAGATAGAGTGTAAATAACCATTGTCATAATGGCAATGACAGTTCTACTTGGTTCTGTTCTGACACCTTTCTCTGTCCCCATCAGGCTACTTAATTACAGCCCCGCACTGTTTCCCCTCTATATTCTGTTCAGTTCCTTGTCAGGTCTCGTCTCCGTGTTGGCTGGTTCCTGTTCTGGGCTAGTTTTCTTGCTGTTTCTGTTGTAGGTATTGTTTCATGTCTGGTGTATTCCACGTTAGATGTTTGTATTATTATTGTCCACAAACCTCTGTGTATCTCAGAGTTGTGTCTTCAATGTTGCGTGTATGTTGTAATGTAGCATGTCTGTCTCTGTCTCCCTTTTCTGCCCGGTGACAACATTAAACAAGCATTAACATTTTAGACTACATAGACTTTAAAAAATAAAAAAGTAATCTTAACAATATTACTAAAATTATACATGGCGTCCAATGTCAATTTACAGGCACATTTTTTCTACTATACCAAAATATAAAAACAACTGTCCTCCTTTAAACTTTAAGCATCTTTAATAGTGAATCAAAGGAGCCAAGTCTCTCAAGTAGTTGAACTTTGGGCACACCGTTATCCATATAGGTTTCTTGAATCTATTAATACCCTGCTTCCTGTTTCTAGATCGCTCTTTATCTTTCTCTCAGCCTTCAGTAAACAGGTTTTCTACCGATCTAAGAGCTCGGGGGGCCTTTGTCAAGGTGTGACCTGAGATATCTACACAGTCATATCAGATTAATTTGATCAGTCCTTCAACACTGTTTCCCACTTCATAGTGCTCCTACATGGGAAACATTTAAAGATATCATTTGTTCACCTAATTTCTTAGCCTTCATTCACACGCTTCTGTTAGGGTCGGGACATCGATCGGCTCACCAGACATTAGATGTCGTCTGGGTGGTGGATCATTCTCGGCACTGAAGTGACACTGATGTGGTCTTGGCGTTTTAATGCGTGCTTTGCTGGTTGAACAGAACTAATATGATACACAGTTGAAGAAAGTTAAAATAATACAAACAGTGTACAAACACAGGTTGGCCCCAATATTCCGATACGACTATTTTTATTTTTATTTTATTTTTTATTCTATTTTCTATTTTTTTTATATAAGTGACAAGTTCAGTGTCTAAAATGTGTACTCTCTGTGTACTCTGTTTCTAAAAGAAGTTCACTGCAGTTCTGTGAAAACCATGTTCTCTTCCTGTTGGTCACAACCAGAAATATACTCACTGCTTGTTGCCATTAATAAACACGGGAAGAAGACGAAACAAAACAATGTTCAGAAGTTAGCTGGTAGAAGTAAAACTATACTGGGATGAAGAGTATAGCGCAGTATAGTATCGTATAGTGTAGTACAGTACAGTATAGAACACACAAATAAGAAAACAGCATGTAAGGACATAGAAAGTAACAAGGGCCACTCACTTAAAATGCAAAAAATAAGGAAGGAAAGTCACAGGAATGTACCTTCATTACTCTGTGAGTAAAGTAGCCACAGTTCTCCAGAAGCGACACTGTTTAAAAGTGAGCACTCACAGCGCGCCTGTACGCCGAGGATATAGAGCTAACAAACAATAATAATCATAATAAATAATATCATATTTCACAACAAGTTTCGAATCAAAGAAACACAGCTCTCTTAGCGAATCTCATTGTAACTATAGTCTATGATTGGATCCTTCCACTACACTTCCATATACTACTGGTATATTTGCATAACAGTATAACTTGTCAATACTGTCATTGTGCATAAACCCAATGGGTCTGTTATCAGGTTCACCTACACAACCATGCACGTAGTGTTACCCTACTTACTTACTCCTTCCATACTCTCGTAGCGTATACTGTATGTGATCACAGACTTTTATTTCTCTTTCATTTGAAGTGCCCATAAGGCAACGCTATATCATGGCACGGAAGTGTATACTAACAAACACTAAAGTTAATCTTAAAAAAAGCTTATGCTAAGCGTTTATTAGTATTACTAGGGTTACTGTATGCACAGGGGAATCAACCGTAGGCAGGCGGGCAATCCATCTAGGACACTTTGATTTGTTTGTTCATTTGGTTTAGTTAACATCTAACATTTAGCTAACAGCCCCAATGCCCATTTTAATGATATACACAGGATTATATCACATAGTCACATATATACTCCGGCGGATTTTAGTGTATTATTAGCGTCACTTAACCTGGACTGTGGGAGGGAACGGAAGCATCTGGAGTAAAATCACCTGGACGTGGGACGGGCATGTAGAGTCCACACAGAAAGGTCCCACACCAATCCACCTGGGGATCAAACTGTGAGGTAACAGTGATACCCGGCAAGCCTCTGTTCCACCCTCACACACTCCTTTTTAAAGACACCAGTTGACAAAATGCATGTCTGGAACAACTAACGTTTCATTCAACTATCAAGCAATGTAGAGTCTCTACTTCTACTTCTACTTCAGAGATTCCTCTCCTGACTTGCTGCCTTTATAGAGTGTATTCTCACAGTGTCTGTGTGAGCTTCCTCTCACATACCAAAGACATGCTATAGGTGAGCTGGCGTCTCTAAAGTGTGAGTTGGCACCCACCATGTGACCCTGGATTGGCTTAAGTATGAAAACGAATGAAGGAATGATATCAGGCCAAGTCATCGATTTCATTTGGGAATGCTTGCCGGCTATCTGTGAAGTGAAACTCTTTGGGATGTTTTTGGATGAATAACAGGAAACAGTACAATGAGAACAGTCTTGACGCATCGATAATTTTAAATAGCACATTAAAAGTCTATGAAAACAGTCTTGAACATCTATGAAAATTGGCAGGATGGAAGGAATCATGCCTGTGAAGAGGCAGAGTCAAAAAGACTTGAATGGTCATGAAAAGTTTTGAAGAGTGTGATTTTTCAACCATATGTGACCAAACAATTTTTTTTTTTGTTCACTTCGGCTGACGTAGCAAGCTCCAAGAACACACGTGACTTTTCGAGTCTTGTTTTGTGTGAGCATAACACTATGTTCAGGGACACATTCTGAGGTCAACGAAAGGAAAATGAAAATGAACGAGGATTGGGAAAATGATGAGTAGCCTTTTCCACCCTGACCACATTCACTGTGTGTATGCTTTTGGAACTGGCATTATCAACAAATCCTCCCCCCGTATATACTTACCTGTCACCCCCAGCTTTATCATCATGTCAGCTTTGTGGTTTTTAACCTTTTTATTAACATGGGCAACAACAGCACCCTGAGGCAACTCTTGTGATCTGCACACATACATTAAAGCAGAGTAATAATAGTTATAAAGTGCAGAAGTGATGGCTGCATTTCCACGTATTGCAAGATAAAGGTAGGGAATCTCTGCTTAGAGAAGTTAGAAGTCTTTGAGCAGCAGAAGGGCAAACGACCATCCAGTTTGTCAACAAATGGGTGAGAAAGTGTTTCTCAAAGGAATTATGTGCATACAGTATTTCTCCCAGTACATGCATGATATCATTCAACATTTCAGGAAATCAGATGGAATTTCAGTGCGCACAGGGCAAATGCACAAGCCTAAACTGAAGACCCATGAACTCCAATCCCTTAGATGCAGTCACTGAGAAAACCACATAGACAAGGGATTGCTTCGGCCAGCTTTATAAGCGTTCACAAATGCAACTTTTAAAAACCTTACTGTTAAAAAAAATGTATAATGTTCAGAAGCAGCATCAACTTATCCAAAAATCCAGGGTCCTATCAAGGCTTGTGTCAGTGCCGTTAGCAAAGGTCATTTACACTTCTGTGATGGCAGAATTAAGGCAGAAAAGTACATTGAGATCTTAGAGTAACACATGGTGTCGTCTTTCAACATCCTTCCCAGGGGCTTTGTATTTTTCAGCAAGACAATGCAAAACTACATGCTGCACACATAGTATAGGTGTGGCTGTGGGAGAAGAAGGTGTGGGTACTGGACCTGCCTGCAACGGTAAATATTTTACTATCTCAGTTGTTTTTTAAAGCGTTGCAAACCTAAAATGCAGGAATAGATGTGTATCACCAAATGTAATGAAGTTGCCCAGACAAAACATTAAATATATTTGGGACAAGCTGTCTGAAATGAAATAACAATAAGTAAAACTTAAACCTCCATTTACCATCCTGTCCATACTGATGTATGCCAGCACAAGAAACACATTTGGGGATATATTGTTTGGAGAATGCATTTGATGCATCTAAAGGAACTGCCATTTTATACGATATATTAAATAGTCGGTAGTGGTGTTGCAGTTCTCACTTCCACTTCCTGTAAATTACTTTGTTTGCAAAAATAGCCTCACGTGCACAATTGCACACACAACGCATAATAATATTTCCGTCTGAATTACTGACTATGCCTATTAACACTCTCCTGTATGCAAAGTGGAAATCTGATAGAAATGTGATATAATATATACCTTTGACCAAAACACATGGTCAGTGCTTGTGAAGTTGTCTTCCTCATTTCTCTGGAGGAAGTGTTCAGAGAGGCAGGGTTAACACATTTTGACGTGAGTCTGACACTGAAGCAGCCAATACATGTTGCTCTGCTGAGGTCATAGAAATTTAGATCTGCCTTTTAAAGGAAGAGTAAACGTTACTCTTCCTTGACCAGTGTCTGTTAGGTTCCTGTCCATCTGTGATGACTGGCCTGACTCCATCGTAGCTCGGTGGCCTCTAAGGGCAAACAGATATGTACCTTTTCAAGCAGTGAAACAGAGGTGAGTGAATTTTGTCAAACCTAAAACAGTGAGTAGATTATCTATAATATTATTTGTTATCTTTCATATCACACATTCTGTAGCAGTCCTTCCAAGGTAGGACGCTAACCACTGGTTTTACTGAGTAAGTGAAAACTTGCATACGAACTAAATGCTATTTCTAGGCATACACAGAAGCCACAAATTTGGTTTGTCATTTAGGCTGTTCACAATTTTCCTAACAAACCATAACTGTAGTGGATGTGAGACCAGTCGTGGGGTCTTTGCACATACACATGACCTGAGCTGTCCTGCCCAAACAGCTTGTAATTTCACTCTGGCAAATACTTTCTGTTACATTCTATAACGATTAACTGACCTAGACAATTAATCCGTGCTGTGTTTAATGATGCAATAAATACGTCAAGTCACCTTTATTTCTATGGCCCTTTTTACATTGGAGCATTGTCTCAAAGCAGCTTTACAATTTTAGATTATCTTCTGAATGATGAGGCCAATCCCATATTCAGCAAGCCTAGGGTGACTGCGGAAAGGAACTCCTTAAGCATAAAACACGTGAACAAGTAGGAAACCTCGGAAGGACCAAGATTCAATTTTGAACCCTAGGTGTTGTATGTAAGAATTCAGAAGTTATCTAATAATAAAGAAATCTGGAGGTGGATTTTTTTTCATGTTTTACCCCTGGTTATCCTGGTCAGGGCTGCTGGAGCCTATCTCCGGAACTCACAGGGCACAGACCAGCATGTACTCTTCATGTCCATCACAGGACTGGGTAGCTCTTTCAGCACTGGGAGATGATCCCTGACCTAGTCACTTGTGGATGTGTGACCAATAATCTGTCTGCTACAGACCACAGCTGTGCTCTGGCTTATTATTACCACCCGAGTATTAGTATTGTAAGGTTCAATATGGATGGAAGTCCATTTCGGAAGTTAATGCAAAGGGCATTGCTCAAGGACCCAACTGTGGCAGCTTGGCTACGGTGGGATTTGAACCTTGGATCTTCTGGTCCATAGTCCAGTACCTTAACCGCTAGGCTACCACAGTCGCAGTTGTTTCATTCGTTTAATTCATTTAAGTTTTCTCAATAACAAATACCGGTCGAAAGCTTTTGTTAGAAATGCATTTTGCTTCAGTAAAGAATTTGCATACTTCGGTCACATCTAAGCAGTTTTGCATAACCAAACTGATCAAATGTCAACTATATTATTCTGAAGTAAAGTGCACAAACACTATCTCGTGTGTGGTGGCCAGTGGAAAATTGTGGTAGTCTCACTGCTTCCCCATCCTGCTGAACTTGTCTTGCTGGAGATAACACTTCAGCCGTTTGAGGAAGTTGCAAAATTGTAAGCAAGATGGTGACACAAATGTTGTTCAAACCAAAAAAAATGGAATGTCTCATTGTTGTGCAGATTTGTTCTTGCACTGCCATTATGGGGAATATGATGAAAAGCCTAGGAGCTGTGAATGAGACACCGGATCCGTCACTGAAAGGTAAGCTGCATGAGAAATGGTTCACGATTCCTATATTAACACAGTTTTAATGACCTTTGAGGTTGAGTATTGCTTCTTGTTTTGGACAGTAACAGCCACTATGTCAGACCTGTCCATTTTTTCAGAACAAAACCTACATTTTCTGTTGATGCAGTTTTTGTCCCTCTTCAGTGACAGAGTATGACAGTTTGGTAGTCATTTCTGACTACCCATGCCGTGACATCAGTGAACCTATCTTTAGGATAGGAGAAAAACTGAAAGGTCTGGCTCAGTAAGTACCCTTTCATGTCCTTTTTTAACCAATAAACCGTGTTCTTTCGTTCATCTTATTCTGACAAAATCCGCGCAGTTAAAACTTTTGAAGCAGGAATATGATTTTCTTTACGGATTTCTGACGACAGGGAGGCATGCTGGTGGAAGGTTTGCTCCTTGCAAACCGGAACTGAGAACTACATCCCAAGTGATCATGTGGCAAAAGTCTATCACGGGTAAGCAGGGCATAACGGGTACAAGCAAACACTAAAATTGTAGTGGTGTGACAAACTTCAAAGCTCTTTATTAACTCCTGAAGGAACACTGGAGTTCTTCAGTCTGCAAATCGCTCTGGATAAGGACCTCTGCTAAAACGCTATAAATGAAGAAATGAATGCATGTGTGACTGAGAGTATGTGCGTTCCTAATAAATAGAGTGAAGCTTCGAAATTTCCTGTTTTGGTAAACGACTTGTCTATTTATCTCATGGTTCCTAAGATGGCTGTTTGAGGGCGTGGGAAGGCAGAAAGCAGAGGAGTTGTTACATTTACCTGGCAACACAATTGGCTCTTTTCTCATTAGGGAAAGTCCAAATGAACGAGGTAAGAAACCAATATGTCACCTCTTACATCTTTCTCATATCAAGCACAGCAGGGTGTACAAGATGAAACAGAACTGCAAGAGAAAAAAAATAATGTTTCCATAAGCAGCCATGGCTAATGGCTAATGGCTAATGTATCTTGTAGGTGTGTACTGTCTGTCAGTAAGAAGTAGAGGCATTAAGCACTATAAGATCTTCCGTCTGGACAACAGCTGGTACTACATTTCTCCTCGCCTCACCTTCCAGTGTCTGGAGGACATGGTGAACCACTACTCAGGTCTGAACAAGACAACAACCATTTTCATTAACCGTGGCTACACACAGTTTATTACTGCTTACGTAGTATTTTTTCAGTAAATATTTTGTCATCACGACCTGTAGGAGCATCAAAATGCCATTTTTCTGCTGCAAACAATTACAACCCCCGAATCAGAAAAGTTAGGGAAAGTACGGAAAATGCGTATAGAAAGAGCACACTCTGTTTATTACATTTTGCTGTGACACATTCGAAAAAAAGTTGGGAGGGTAAAGCGTTTACCAATTTGCTCTTCCTGGAATCTGCTTTTATACCAAATCAGGATCACAGCAACATGTTGATTAGCTAAATTCTGTTTGTTTTGTATGGTTATAATAACCCTAATTTATGCCAATCTCCTCAATTATATTCGCTATCGTGCTTCATGTCAGTTTAAACAACTGAATTCGTCACTCTTGTGTCATTACGCATCCTGTGATACTGTAGAAATGAATTAAATGGCATTTTATGTTGATCGGGACAGGACAGGATATGACTAAACTTAGCTCTAACAAGGGTGAGAGCCTCACATGACACATAACGACAAAACGTTTGTATGCTTCATGCTTCAGAACATAAATAAGAATTAAGGAAATAAAAGAAACACAGGAAACTGAAGAACAAAAACTATTCATGGCTCAGTTACCACTGTCTCGCCCGCCTGGCCTCAGTTCCCCTCCACTGTACACAAAGCTTCTCTTAAGGTGAAACATGCAATATTAAGTAGACTTGCCTGCATGGTTAGAACTAAAGGACGTGGTGTCGTATTCACACTTGATCAGACATCCCATTAAGGAGAATTTACATTCAGTTCTGATTGATTTTTACTGATGAAATCTGCTTGACCCTGTGTGGATCTGAATTTCCTCTCTTTAGATTGTTCAGACGGAATCTGCTGCATTCTTAAGGCCCCGTGTCTGGCACTTTCAAGCAACCCAAACACACTTGCACAAGCATCACCTGTGGTCATGCGTGAATTCAACTGGAAGCAAGTGAACAGGTAGGCATATATATATTATAGAACATTAATTCAAAAGCTAAACATATTGGGTCAGTTTTTGCCTTTAAGAACCGTAGTCTGCTTAGATACAGATTCAACAAGATGTGATTTTTGTTCAAATTGAAATGATGAAAGTGATAGTATATATATCTATATATATATATATATATATATCACTACCACATTCATTTCATGCGTCCCTTCTGTAATATTATTTTGTGGACAGTTCTGACGAGTAAAAAAAAACAAAAAACCCATTTCTTCTTACACCTACAGGTCACAGCTGCTAACCCCCTTAGATCAGAGCTGTGAGGAGAACTCCCAGGACCTGGTGAGCTACGGTGTGAGGAGCAGCGTTGCTGATTATCTCTCACTGGCTGAAACACTGGACAAAAAAGCCAAACGCTCCAAGAAGAGCAAGTCAATCTATGTCATGCCTCACTTCAGTAATATGGAAACAGAAGAAGGAGATTAGTTTCCACAATGCGAGAGTTAAACAGTTGATGATCAAGAGCATAATAGTTACAGGAAAAAAACCCATTTGTTTGTACTGAACTCTTTACAGCACTTTGTTCCTGCTTGGCTTAAATAGTGGCACACAGTATATATACATACTGTAGATGTGTGTGTGTGTGTGTGTCTGTGTGTGTGTGTGTGTGTGTGTGTGTGTGTGTGTGTGTGTGTGTGTGTGTGTGTG
>JAUZST010012377.1:0-36378 GCA_034779995.1 Parotocinclus haroldoi
GTGTGTGTGTGTGTGTGTGTGTGTGTGTGTGTGTGTGTGTGTGTGTGTGTGTGTGTGTGTGTGTGCGCGTGTGCATGAAAAGCACTACACAAGATATCTTTAAATGCCAAATGGCATATCATTGTGCCCTCTGGTGTTCAAATACTGTAACAACATTAGACGTGATAACATAACGAGGCATATCATATTAATTCCATGGTGTGCATTGTCAGGATTTTTGCATTGCATGGCGTCGTTACAATCCATTGCACAGCTAAAATGGACAAAACGTTAAAATATACGTCAAAAATAATCTCATAACGGGTCATAGTAGCGTAAAATACAAATCTCTCTAGGCAGTGTCGAAAATTGGAAAGTGAAGAGAGAAGGTAAGAGAGAAGGTCTTACCGTAAACCAAAACAGGTGCTGATGGCTACGCGGGACTCGGGTAACCCTCTTACTGAACCATGATAATAGCAGTGTTCCTGAGAATACAGAAGGTCTGAATTATTTCACGTTATTTACTCTGTGCTTCAGACCCACAGGCATTAAAGTCTAAAGTCAATCATTTCTTAATCACTCTACAGGTATGCGCCATCCTTATTCATGGTGAATATGGAACAGAAATCTGTCAGACATTGCAGCCGCAAACAGCTGGCAACCAACGCTGAGAATTAACGAGCAGAGGTGGGAGTTTAAAAGCAGAAGTCTGTCGTTCAGTCGAAAAGCTCCTACCTTAGCGGTCGTGTCCTATCTTTCTTGTCATCTCATGTTTAGAGACGTTTTGTTTAAGTTAACAGTATTCGTGTGGCCGATTTCCCTTTTTTATTTGTAAAAACGCTGTAAATGGCATCCATAAGTGCATTTGCCTGTCCTATTGTAAGTGCTACTGCTTGGTTTGTCCTGTCTTATTAGGAGACCCTTATATAGAGCAACTTGCAACTGATACAGTCTTACAATCCAAGACATTGTAGGTTACCCAAGGACCCAGCAGTGGCAGCTTAGCGGAGGCAGGATTTAAACCCTGGATGTTTTGGTCCATGATCCAGTACTTTAACAGCTAGGCTACCACACTATCTGTATAATCTCTCGAAGCTGTAACTATTTAAACTTAGTTCACATTCACTTATTGAGCAGTTTCCCCTAAAAAAGGTCGTAACAGGACATTACTTCCTTTTTCTAGAATTATTATACATGTCTATAAATGAAACAAAGGTTACGCATGTGTATAGCATTTCGTTTTTTTGTTTTGTTTTCAGCAGTATCTGCGACGCATTAACAAATCGTTTGCAAGCCGTTTTTCGTGAAAATACCTACAGGAGCCTAAATGGACTACGCGACGGTGACAACGTCTTATCGACGTCCATTTCGGTCAACGTCCTGTTTCAAAGAACGTAATGCAAGTGTTTGCACCGGTGCATTCTTGTACATAAAACTGTATAGTGCAAAGTGCAAAGGAACAATAAAGCTACAATGTGTCTACAGAGACACACCCTGCCTGCCATATCAGAAACACTGACACACTTCATATCTGGCTTCTAATTTCTTATTTCAATTCGAAACGTAACTATTACACAAATAACAGTCAAAGGAAAAAGTCCCAAGGCATAAGTCAACAAATGAACAACTACACCAACCACTTGGCCCTCCTCCATGGACACCCCGGTTCCGTTTGGCAGGTAGTAGAAGACGTTAGGCGGCTTAGGCAAGAGATTCCTGTGGAATGCAGATTGTGAGTGACAAGAAAATAAACGTGAAAAAAATGTTCAGAGTCTTCTTTAGCACTGCCCTCATATGCTTCATATATGTCACTGTGACTTACTGGTTTTTCTCCAGGTCCAGGAAAAAGATGCTGTCTTTCACTTGCAGCCCACACACCAGTGTGTCCGGATGGCCATGCTGAAGAGAGAGAGTGAATCATAACTAAAAAGTATTACTTATATTTATCATTCCATGACACAAATGCTCACTAGGATTAAGACAGAGGAAGAAAAGACACAAATGCTATCAATATGCCATGTCAAAATACACTCACTGCCTCAGGTGTGCTACTAGAGTTGTGTGTGATGCGGATCATCTAGATCATTTATTAAATGTTGTTTTAAATATTTAAAAAGTATTGAGTATGTCACTCATAACAAGCTGTAAGAGTTCACTTAGTCACTGCCTCGTGTGGTAAGAGACTGTTAATGGCCCAAGCTAGTGGTCTACCTAAACGTGCATGACTGAAGTTAAAAATGAGGGAACAAACTGCACCAGGAGACAAAATACAGACACCTCCACACTCGTGGTCTAAATCGTTAGATTTAATTGCTATGTGTTGCTCGAATGTTTGGCTTTGAAAAGATGTTGTTCAGATGTTGGCGATCTCTGACCTCTGTCAGAAACCTTCCGCAAACTAACCACGTTGAGAATACAAAAAAAAAAAAAATAATTGGACATGCATTAGAATTCAGCTGTCCAAGACAGGCTTAAACTATCCAGCATAACCAGTACCAGCATAAAAGCACATTCATTTTTCAAAAAAGTGCCTTACAACAAAAAAAGCATCATAAGAAAGCACCAAAGATGCCAATACAATTGCTTAAGAGACATGAATACTTTTGAATACTTTAGACCTAAAACAGTCGATTTCGGGTAATCGGACCACTTCGGGACGCAATCGTTTTTTAACGATCCGATTTAACGAACATGCCCTATGTTACAAGACGGGACGTGTTATAATTTATGTAACATTAAATGTTTATTAAACCTATATTATACACGTTTAGAAAACATACAAACAAAAACTACTGTTGCTTACCAACTTTGTTAGTTGAAAAATAAATTTGCAAACAAGTTTTTCGAAACGATCTCCAACACAATGTATAGATACTCAGCATGCGAAGTAATAATACTGTAAAAAACCAGTTTTTACTCAATTCCAGTCAACGTTTGAAGAACTTATGCAGTGGGATCTGATCCGCTTTTGCTGTGGCTAAGTGGCAACTTGTGGCTTCTTTTCTGTAGTAAATAGAAATGTTAGGCAAAGACCTGTAGGTGGCAGTAGAGGGCTGGGGAGGAACTCGGGAGTTTTCGGGTTATGCCAGAGATGAAGAGTTTCTTCACGGATATTACGTATTTCTTATTCGTTCTCACGTTCTTTGGTCCGATTAAACTGAATTTTGGTCCAAATAAGCAAATAAAATTACATTATAACAGGATTTGTTATGGTACTTTAGGATTTGGTCTGAATAAGCGGCTGCTCCCATTAACCGGAATCCACTGTATATACAATGCCAAAGTATCATCTAATAACAAAATGATAAAAAAAATACTGATATATATTTTATAATATCACACAACCACGCCACACACTCCTGTTAAAAATCTAAAATAACAGTATTAGACAAAAACACCGGGTTATCCCTGAAGGCATAACATGACGAAAAAGCTCTGCGGCATTAATGAGACATTGTGAAATTCTATGACTAAAAGCTAATGTTTCATTTCGGAGCTACAGAGCCCTATTCCTGGAAATCCTCACTGAAATCCTTTATTATGTATGAGAACCGAGCTCCACATTAAGCTCAGAGCTTACCTGATAACAGTGCTCATATTATGGGATGGTAGTATGAATTTTAATGCCTAAAAAAACTAACATGGGACATAACTAAATCAGATAAGCTATAATAACAAAAAAAAAGATGAGCAGGTTTACATTTAGTAATCTAATGATGGGAATGAATCAGTTAGTAGTCTGTTTCCTTTCATATGTACTACTTAGCTTAGGTTTACTTAAGGAGTGACCAGTTTAGACTAGTTAAGTCAAGTGCTTACCTCATTGTGACTATCTCAACTGGATAGGGCTAAGCCGCATTCAAACGGACGCCTGCAGACCCTAACGGACTGCTCAAACCACCCCAGGAGGAGGCCTGGGGCGCGTTGTATGCCCCGTACACTGCGCACAAAAA
This sequence comes from Parotocinclus haroldoi, assembly GCA_034779995.1. NCBI lineage: Eukaryota > Metazoa > Chordata > Actinopteri > Siluriformes > Loricariidae > Parotocinclus > Parotocinclus haroldoi. The sequence goes on from JAUZST010012377.1 coordinate 3,933, forward strand.
TTCAAGGCTATTAGATTAGGGGATATTTCATTTAGAAGGATCCTCTAATTTTTGTGAGCAGTGTATTAAAAAGAAGTGTAAATGCATCATTCTCTGCTACGGAACATCAAACAACTACGACCAGAAAAATCTTAGTCCTAGTCGACTAGTTATTTAAAAAAACTCATATAAAAAAGTTTATATGGTGTTCTAGCATTTTAGCTATCACACTAAATGTCCATGATTCATGATTTCATAGAAAAAAACGACTTAAAAAGTCTGCACATGCAGTACAGTGCAAAAGTCTTAGATCGCCCATGGATTTGCAAATTCTTAACACATAAAAGTAAAAAACAGCAAGCACATATTCAAATTAGGGGCAGCAGTGGATAGTGGACAGTACTGAGAGAAGCTTGGTACAATATAAAACTTCTAAAAATGTCAAGACAGTCTCTCCCAAAGGAGTTCAAAACATGCAAGGGAGGTCACGATAAATAGTGACTTTGCCTGTAGCTGCTATTGTGTTCTGAAAAAAAATTTTTTTTTTGGTCTGTGTACATTTCCAGTATTTTCTCTTCGTATTTTAAGAAGATATTATATGGCCGTTGTCCCATTCGTTGTGACGAATCTGCTGGTGTCCTAGGACTTTTGTACAACACTGTTAATTGTATCTATAGTTTGCCTTCTTTGATCTCTTTAAATGGACCGCGTTTATTATCTGTCACTTCTAGACGACTTCAAACTCAATTATGAGCAATTATGAGTTCTGTTGTGTTTCGATTCCAGCTTGTCTTGACTTCTAAGCACCACGTTCCTCGCCCTGCTCCGAGCACACACGCGAGCCTTGAAAGGAAAGATCTGCTGAGTCGGCTACCGAGAGTTAAGCGAGACAGGCGGTACGTCTATAAACAGATTTCCTCTTTTCTCTGTGAAAAGTCGCCGAACGTCCTCTCCATTCTCTCACCTCTCCCGATCTTGCATCAATCACATTTCCTCTACTGATGAGCCTCTTTCCTGCTCAGCAGCCACGGGCAGGAAATGGTCAGACAGATTCGCTGATAGATTGCCACGCAGCCACAGGCACTACTACGCACTGATATGCAAAGCAACACAGAGACGGACGACGCACAAAAGAGATCTGTAACCCCAAGTTGGTGAAAAGTGAAATTTCAAGCAGCTTCCTCCGGCACTGCCACCTCAGCTTCCTGCCTTTCTCTTCTTTTCCTCAGGGGAACTGCAGCTTCACAGCTGAACACAGTCCAGAATGTAGAGGCTATCTCCAAGGGAAATCACCATTATCACACATTACAGGCTGACCGGCACCAGGGGGAACGTTTCTGTTTCCATAAGTTTAGGACTAAGCCTGTTTTAACAGGTCTGAATTTGGAAGGGAGCTGGTCTGGAGCTGTGAATTATTCAGCGAATCTGTTCCCCTTTTGCACTTAGGTGTTAATGAGTGAGGAGCTGAAACAGAGCTGCTCTCAAGTCTCGAGTCAAGTCTGACGTCTACTGTGGACATTTTGAAATTTGTAATACATTTCAGCGTTGTATTTTGGTGTGCAATTTTCTGAGACTTTTTCTAAAATATTCGGTACGAGAAAAAAAAACACGTCCCATCTCCGTTCATTGCTCTGTTTGGTATGGAGAACGCAGTCTTTGCACGTCTTATCACCGGGACAGTGGTGCCAAGACTGGGGTGCCTGCAATTGCACCCATAGACTGCTATAATACACATAATAATAATAATAATAATAATAATAATAATAATAATAATATATACTGCTCACCAAAATCAGGCGATATTTTATAATGAAATAGCCCATAATGAATCTTTTGTGAGCATTCTATATAATATGCCTATGATCGCACCATAGTTTCTTTTTCTTTTTCTTTTTAGGGTGTTTGACATAGCGTGTTGGTCCATTATCAACACGACCTGGACTGGACGAAGCGAATCTTGGTTGGAACATCGCACCATTGAGCGTTCTGTTTAGGGTGTCCGTGTTGGAATTGTTCGATGTCTGAATTGTTCAAGTGAAGAGGTGTTTGATTTCCTAGGTTCCACTGCATATGTTTCCCATTTTAGTTTTTCAGACCTATGGACGTTGATCAGCTGGACGTTAAACGGCACATACCTGTACTTCCCGGCCTAGCTTTCGGTTGTTCCATTAAAAGGAGGTTTGCGGTCACTTGGGAGGCTGGATTGAATGACTTTAGCACTTTTATATTACTTAGCAAGCTAGCAAGTGACTCAAACGCTGCTAAGAAACAAACTTTTGATGAGACTTAATTAGGTACTTCTAAAATAAATTCTATAAAATAAATAAGTTCATGTGTTATGTGTCAGCTTGTTCATAAATTCACAAAACCACGCATACATAAACTAAACTGTAGGGTAGACTGCTGTTATTTAAGGAATTGCCATCAAATACCATTTGTTTAAATGTAATGTCATTTAAATGAACGTATAATGTTAATTATGTTTATTACCCAAATGAAGATGGGTTTCCCTTCTGAGTCTGGTTTTTTTCCTCTTAACCTCAGAGAGTTTTTCCTTGCCACTGGTGCCATTTGGCTTGCTCATTAGGGACAACCGAAGCTAACCTGCGACAATGTTTAGGTAACAATGTCAAGCTGCTTCGTGACAACGTCTACTGTAAAAAGCGCTATACAATTAGAATTGAATTGAATTGAACCTAAAAAATAATCTTTGTTTTATTGACACCCCCCACATACACCCTTGGTCAGAATGTGGTTGTAGCGTGACTGTGGAATAGCTGGTCAATGTTCGATCTTATTCAAACTGATAATCTATGCTGACTTCAGTCAGCACTGGGAGGCTGAGAGTCCAGAGCTACTACAATGACCAGAATCCCTCACCTTCACCAACAAATGCGATGGCACCAGTGGCTCAGCTCAGCGAGCTTGATGAGACCGGTAATTTCAGTACAGGCTCAGAAGATATTTCTGTTTTCTAGTAGGTTCTCAGAAAAAAAATATATATATTATTTTCAGTTTCTGGTTGACTGTTTCCCATCTGTCCATCCGGCAGAGGTTTTGGTTCATCTTGTTTAGTGAGGTAAATGTTCAGGGGAAAACACCCAATAAAACGACTTGTTTTTGGAACATCTCAACCTCTGTTTAACCCCAGACCCTACCCTATCTGCCCCTCCCTGTAATAGCTTCTCTCGCTATCCACCACATTCCTATTCCTCAGCCTTCCACAGCCCCTCCCTCCGGTCCATGAGGCAATGTTCCTCCGCACATGGCCCAGTGAGAGAAATGACCGCAGCAGCACTTGAATGCTGGGTGTGGTCCTGCTAAGCACGTTTCTCTTTGAATAAAGAGAAGGGGTTGAATAAGAATGGGAGGGGAAGAGTGATCGCTTTCCTTCCTTCCAGTTCCTCACAATGGAGGACCGGCCCTGATTGCTTGTTACTTACAACAAATCTAATCTGTGCTCATCAGCAAGTACTGTGGCATGGAGCCAACAATGTCAGCTTTTAGACCTGAGATCTTATCGTCTCAATATTTATGGCAGTATATCTGTAAGGTAAGTGGGTCCGCAATCTTTAGCTTGTTTGGATCTTAACTGTGTGTTATGGAAACAGTTGTTCCCTCTCAGGGAGCAATGCCCAAGCAGTCACACGCAGCCACCATATTTGTTTTGTCCCCATTTCCGACACAAAGGTGTCATTTAGGAGGCCCTTATCCAGAGCAACTTGGAATGAATACAGTCTTACAATCCAAGCAATTGTGGGTTAAGGGCCTTGCTCAGGGGCCCAACTGTGGCAGAGGTGGGATTTGAACCCTGGACCTTTTTGGCCCATAGTCCAGTACATTAACCAATAGGTTTGGACCATAGTCCAAATTTTATGTGCATTTATAATACTGCATCGTATCTATTTTCCAAAGCTATAATATCCAGAATACCTAAAAATGTCCAGTAAATAAGGTTTATTTCAGATCTGTGGGATACACAGGGTACGTGGGCCTGATCTGGCTAAACTAAACACTGCTGTTCAGCTATAACCAGCTAAAAATGGCCCTATGAAAACATGCAGGTAATTTAGAGATCTGAAAATCACTGTTTACAGAAACCTATATCGGGACCTAGCAGCTGAATCACAGTGCTCCTTTTCTCTGTCTTATATAAAGTGCCATGCTGTGCCTCTGCTATATTCGAACCTTTCTGAAAAGGTTAAAACACCATTCCCTGACTAGAGGTAAGCAACCAGTCACAATACACTATCAGGTCCAGCTAACGATTACTTAACAGCACTTAACAGCCTTGTGACGTCTGCGTTGCAACGGATATGGAAGGAATCGTGAAATTGACTAATTAAAAAAAAGGTACAACAAGTTACAACTACGGAAAAGCAAAGAGTTTGAGAATCTAAAAGTGTAAGCCATAATTAGTGAGTAACCGATTCTGTGCTGGTTAAAACATGAACAGGATTCACTCTTTCAGAATTCAGTCCATGTGTGGAGCTTTAAACACGTCTCAGCCACTCGCGTGCTTGCTTACGACTCCACTGCTGACGCGTGTCGATGACGAGAAAGTGCTCTTTTGTTTAAAGTTCAATCGATACATCTCTAGTCTCAAGACCTGCCGTGTCCTACTAGGATGAGGGCATTACTAAAAGTAACTTAGGATTGTTAGAATCGAATTATTGAAGTGACAAATTACACTTTTCATAATAGTTATAAAACATGCACCTCTGCTCATTTGTATTTAGATCATTTATATAATTTTTGGACATCGCAAAATGCAGCAATAAATGTCAATAAATACAAGCTGACAATTTTTGTTGTACTTTGTACTTTCTTAGAGAAAAAAAACCCTTTTAAGAGCCTAAAAATTGGATTTGGGCGAAATTTGGGTCAAGGTAAAATTGATTTCACAGGGCCCTATTCATGTTCCCTTTTGGTCAGTGGCGGCAGGTGGTTCTGAAAATACACTGACTGTACACAAAGCTCATACTGATGATTAGGGAATATTTCAAAATGAATACGATTGTTGAAAAAAAACAAGCATTTGACTTTTTTTTTTTTATTAAACAGGAACACCTTGTTCTATAATGCAAATGGGATGCAAAAACAACTATATATATACACTACTATTACTAATAATATTTATACTATATAAACTTCTAATAATATTGGAGTAAATCCAAGTATTTTGATCCTTAAAAGGGTCGTCTCAAAGGCTTAGGCCTACGGTGACATCACCACTATGAGATCATTGTGTAAAGGACTTTAAATGGCCAAGTGTAAAAAAAACACTCTCCCCTTGTGTGGAGTTTGGCCTAATCCGTATCACTCCCCATATTTATTTTAGTGGGGTTTAGGCTAATTCCTCATCACATGAGGTCAGACTTGGCATGAGAAGTCTGAAAGTCATTTCGGAATGCACCGGGCAGACTGAAAGAGCACACTTTGTTCACGGATGGGTGTCAGTGAGGGAGAAACGGAAAAAGGCTGTAAAACACGCTCACATGCGCACCGACACCCACACCCATGGCATCACCGCACCTTTCCTCTTTCTCTGAACACAGACACATGCACCATTCCCCACCTTTCCTCATTATAGGGAAACAATCTAAAAACAGAGCACTCCCATCCCACCAGCCTTTTTAAATATTTACTTAATTAACATCTAGGCCATCCATGGAGGACGGGTCCATTTTTGAGTCTTGGTCCTCGCAAGGTTTCTTGCTTCTACTTCGCCCTAGGTTTGCTCAATTTGGGATTGGCCTTTTTAAGATCTTATAAGATTGTAAAGCTGCTTCGAGACAATGCTCCGTTGTAAAAAGGGCTATAGAAATGCATTTGAATTGAATTGAATTGAAGTACATGTACATATGTATGTCCGTCTATGCTTTGTTCTTTCTGTTAAAATACAAGAAATATTTAATGAGAAAAAAAGATATATAAGGGATTCCAAGCACATGCAGGAAGTAGGACGGGTTTAGCTAGCGTGCTGAAATGTCTGCATTCTCAAAAAGGTTCGCTTAACTATTTTAATCTAGTGTTGTTATTTACTGAACCGAAATCCGTGATCGTCTCTAAATTAACCATTAACATCAAAACACTCTACATTTGCCTGTCTGTATTTTTAAATATTGTATTACTTTTACATTTACAGAATTTAGAACATCATTACCTATTAGAATTTATTTATTTATTTATTAGAATGTATTATTTATTAGAATATTACTATTTCTAATAATCGGGAATCTAAACAAGAATATACTTATATTCAAGAATAAACATAATCATTCTTAGAAAATAACCGAAACACTGCATTGATATTTTTCCCAGTACTGATCAGCGCTTCTTTTCCCGATGACATAAGGCTCAGGAGTGTGTGTGTGTGTGTGTGTGTGTGTGTGGTCATTGTCTATTGAGTGTGACTGTAATCTCAACACATTCTCCAAACCCAGCTTCGTATAGAGTCTATAAGAAGAGTCTAGCACAGTTCCTGATTGCTCAGAGCTTTTGTACAGACAAGTCTTTCTTCTGTGTTTTCCTAATGACAAAGGGAGGACTCCCCCCCCCGGAGCGAGGGTAGGAAGCAGGCGTTCGGGTATATTTTGCTGGCCTTCCTGAAATAAGTATGATCTGAGAGAAGAGGAAGCGAAGGCAAAATTACGAAGACAAACACTTCCTATGCAGCTGAAAAGACTGCTGAAATCATATCCTACCACATTCCCCAATACCCTGCTCTACACACACAGTGGTAGTGCCAGCGTGTGCCCCCCCCTCCAAACACCTTACCAGACACACACACCTCGCTTTTTATATTGCTGCATCGGGGAGTTTCATGTCTGTAAATGCACTATATAAAACACACCCAGCGTGCTGAGGTGGGTCTAAAAAACACTACAGAGTCCAACAGAGGCCAAGATTCGACCCTTTTTGAGACTTCAGTGGGCTTTGCATGCCATCCTGGGCACACTTCTAACTGCATCATGTGTTCTCCTTATTCAGGACTAGGAGGGAGGAGGGATTCGTACGTTTAGATTACTCTTCTTTAAGAAAGTGATTGTGCACAGCAGATTACATAGGGCAAATGTGTGTGTGGCTGGAACGCCAGCGCATCCCAGGGCAGACAGTGGTCGTGCCTGTACAGAACGAACCACCAGGACTCCACTCATTCCTGGGTCCTGGGCAAAATCCTGAGAAAATAAACAATAATGTGAATGTGAAACCGATCTTCACAATGTTCTGTGTCTTTACATTCATTCCCAAGCCCTACAGGGGAATCCGGCAGGATGTGATATCAGGTCCGATTGTGATTATCCTTCTACAGATGCAGGTAAGCAGGCTTTGTGCTGGCAAACCACAGATCTGTACGCATGTTTCCGCTTTAGACTTCCACAAAACGATCGAATGAGCCTAGAAAATAATGAACCGGCTGCCGGGGTGCATGAACACGACAGAAAAACAGGCCTTTCATAGTGAGTCTGTAACAGGGCACCACCGGCCCCCACCTCCAATGAGCACAGAGACTCGGGAGATTCTGGAGATACAGAAAAAGCAGTTCATGCCTCTTGACGGAATATGGGGAAGTCATTTGAGCCTCAGTTCTTATACACGTTTCTCACCTGCAAAACTTGACTTAAGCTCCGCCGCTGCTTATTGACTACTGCAAAAGGTCTCGTCCTCTCCATCGGCTGGACTCCTCTGCTACGACCAGCCACTGTGCGAAGAAAGAAAGACAACGGTCAGGAATAAGATGCAATAAGAAAAGAACATTTGCTCAACGTCTTGTTTTCATTCTGCTCTGTGGCTCCAGACATGCAGGAGCTTTGCCAGTCTCAATAATGACATCATCATTACCACTCCACAGCACAGCAGTTCAGCTCAACCACCCAGTCTGTTGCCTTCGAATACGGCAAAGATCGGCCAACCTAATTCTGAACCATGTTGACTGCATTAAAACACGATATATATTCTTTACTCCCAAGAAGGGCCGCACCACTCACTTATCAGAAAGCGACGGGTGCCAGTCAGACACCTCGAGTAGGCGCACCATAAAACCAAAACCAGCTCTCCAAACGTTCCACATCAATACTAGCTTAGCGCCCACTTTCCCACTGTATTAATTAGAAAAAAGAAGCCACCGTCCATCTGCCAGTGGGCTGCATTTTGGCCTCCAGGCCAGACTTTGGACATGTTTGGTATTCATGATCAAATTTCTCCTGAATATATTTTTCATACATGATCATATTTCTCAAACTGCTCTCTGGAACTAACCAGGCACAAGAACATCTGTTGCTTTATATTGCAGCATAATATACACCGATCAGCCGTAATCAACAAGGCCCTGCCGAGGTCGAGGCCTGGACTCCGCAAGACCTCTGAAGGTGCCCTGCGGCACCCAAGACGTTAGCAGTAGATCCATTAAGTCCATTAAGGAGGTGTGACCGTCATGGATGAGGCTTAACGTACTAAAACAATGACATAGGAAAACCAAGCTTCTCTCAATTACTACTGGTCATAATGACTGTCTACTGCTGTTCTACTTTACCTGTGTGCCAAGGGGAAAGTCATCATTTATCGTTAAGCCTTATCGTTTAATATATAATAAGTTTAATTGGAAAGCTTCATGTAAAATGATCACTTTCTTTCTGGACCACAGGTTCGTCATCTCGGCAGTAGAGATTCCTTATGATTAGCAGTAACTGAGAGACGTTTGCTGGTCGTAGGCGAGAGCTCAAGTGACATGTTAAGATTTGTTCCAGTTAAATGTTTTATACTGTCCCACATTAATCAAAACCACAGACATACCCCGGCCCATCCAGTACAGGACGGCCCTTTCTCGTTAGCACTGGACAGGCTAAAATTCATGAATCACACAGTTGAAATATGAGAAAAGAAAAAAAAATCTTTTTCGCCTAAACATTTGGCACAGCTTTCACCATTTTGGAATCAATTTTAAAAAAAAAGGTGAACAAATGCAAACAAAACCCGACGCTACTCTTCATAAGGGTTGTAGTTGAAATCTTTCCTTAATGCAAGCCTTACTTGTTAAATATATGTCGGTCATTCTTGTTGTGTTGTGCTTGTGTCGCATACTAAAAGCCTTCCTGTCTTCCTATTTCCCATGATAACACACAAATAGTCATGAACCTGATATGCACTCCAGCCTGTAACGGCGCACACTTTTTTGATTCCCCCGTTCCAGCCAAAGCTTTTAGCTGGTGACGAAAACACTCCCTTAAGTACGTGAGCCAATTAAAGTGTGGCACCAAGGACGAGAGCTCCTCAGGAGTCACATGTGGAAAGCACAATCATGAACCTTTCTGACAGAGGGTCTTTTTTTCTATCACGTATAAGCAAACGTATTGATCGGTTTTGGTCTGTTTGTTCCGAGCGAAGGCTCATAAAAACGTAAGGATGCATTTCAGACTTACTTAGTCTACCCACATTGCTGTTAGATTTACAGTCTGACAAAACACCGATCCAAGCCTGGTGCTGTATCACATGCTATACAGTGGCAAAAGTGTCGGCTGGGAGGATATAGGTGTCGGTGTCGGCCTGCCAGAAAGTGTCAACCAATAAAAGGTAAACCAGTTAGGCAAACCAATTTAGAGTTTGTACGGTATCTGTCGTTATTTTACACAATAAGCAGTGTGAAAATGTCTAAAGACTTATACCAAATGATTTCAGTGTTCGTCCGGTACTATTGTAGGAGCATGACAGCATCTCTCCACTGACTACAGACTAAATAACTGTCAAAATCACTGACAGACCGAATGTGTAAATGGAACTTTGTTCCTATTCGTTGTACAAGAAATAGGGGTTATTTCATTAGGGGATTTTTCATTTTCAAGTCTTCTAAATCAGACCTTCACCAATTTTCCTTATTGCCCATATACGTTTTCCATGTGACAGGCTACTTTAGCCTAATTACCTTCAGAATATTAATTTAAACTGCCATATGATTGCAAGTTTGTTTACTTTTTCCATTTATCATCCGTATAATCTGCATTATGGCATGGCACTAGGGGTCCTGGTTTTTGATCCTTGATTAATCCAGTATAATCGACAGCAACGGTCCAGTGCTCCAGTCTATTCATCTCACTCTATAACTGTGCACTGCTCTATATTATCCATCCCCGTCCCTGTGCTTAGCCTTTAAAAGTGACCGAACAGTAATGTTATTCTGATTCGCAGCCAAAACATGGTGTCCCAACTAATCCAACAAGTTTTTTTGTGGGAATGTAGTCTGGTGAATTTGCTTGGCACTCAAAGCGTCCCAGATTTGCCAGCCTCCCTAGAGACAAGTTCGTTTTCTAGGTCTCCCACTTTTGATTAATTCATTTTTGAACCACAGTACGTTATGGAGTTGTTGTTTTTTTTTTTCTTCGTCAAATCAGCAGAGACGCCGACTCATCAAAACGCAGCGCCATCGATGGTCGACAGTCAAGGAGGTCCTGCTAAACGAACAAACAAAGAGCTGCATATGTTGTGTTTGGTCAATCAGCTTTACTAGTTTTACCAAACCGTTACCGTGTTAAACCAACACCAGACCAGCAATAACCTGCACTGGACAAACACTCGTATGGTCCTTCTTTCTGACCGGTGTTCCAGCACTCTTCAATACAACATACGGTGTTTTCTGAGCATCTAAGTGCCAGCTTGGCTGTACTGGGAGATTTAAGATTGCCTGATCTGATCGTCCATCCAGTACCTTAAGCTATCGCAACCCACAGTTATAACACTAATAGAGTCACCATTGCTCTTTCGGAGATATTTTACTCCATGTAACTTCAAGCACTGGAGGGTTAAGAGCCTTGTTCACAGGCCCATCAGTGCCATAGGTGCCCTACACCTGTGCCGTCACGGTACACCAGTCAGCCGGTATGGATAGAGGTGTAATCGAGTATCACAAGATGTTGCAGAATTTATTTTCTGTTAGTTTTCATTGTAAATGTATTTAAACACATCTAAATGGACTGAGAACATGCTCTAAGTCTGATTTAATATTAACTGTAGCTTCTACTGTGAACATGAAGCCATTTGGCTGTTTGACAGGGAAAAAAAAACACTGATAAACATTATAATGCTCTAAATTCTACTATAATGTTCCTGTTGTGTCTGAGTGCCTGATTTATACCTGAGTGAAAAGAATAAGTCATTCCTTCAGCAGTCTTCGGTGCGGCATCCTTTTTGTGCGTCTCTGTCCCTCTGCCAGTATTTAATACCCCCACGGGTACAGAAGGAGGCAATGAAGTTTGTGACAGTGCACCCCTGAATACTACCAAAGGAGTGCCTGCAAACAGCAGTGCGGTGACGAAGGTCCGAAACACAAAAAGAAACCTCATGCTGTCTGTCTTTCCATCCAGTCCAGAAGACAGAGTGGGCTTCCCCCAGGGTTTAGACGCGGTTTGGGTTCAGTCCAGCTGTGAGCGTGTATGCGTTGGAGCAAAAATATTTACTGGGCGTAAATAGTCCGATCACCTGCTGAGACTCCGCTCCCAACAGAACCCCGCGTAACGGCCCGGTAATCATACCTTCATGTACCGTCATGTCTTGTTCAAAATGTCTCCGATAGTATCTGTTCCGACATCACCAGTAAAGAGGTCGCTTCAGTGAACTTGTCCAAATGTTCACGTATGATCTCCGGAGGGACCGTGTGGCTCTCCAGCTCGGGATGAAGCGCATGTTTACAAGGTCGCTGTAGCAAAGCGTTTGAGCTCCGACACGGAGGGGGAGTCCGTGAGGCGGGATTTCCTCCTGATCTTTAACTCTTAAATGGCCGAACGTTGAGGCAGCACTTATCTGGGGAAGTTGGCACAGGTTCGTTTGACAAAACAGGACAAAAAAAGAAGCACGCGAAACACACATGTAGGACTATACAACGCGAGTCACACAAACGCGCCATTTCCAACTGATAGCTAAAAAAAATAAACTTCCAAATCCAGCTTCAGATGGGTTGCTGGTTTAGACTGGTATGACTGGTCTGCCAGCTTGGTCCAGCTCGTGGTAAGCTTGCTGGTTGGGCAGTCCACAACCCCTCTAAAGCCAACCAGTCCAAGCTTACCAGCTAAGGCTAGAAGCTAGCTAACACCTGGGTTCGGATGGTCTTTTCAACAGGGTAAAACAAAGCTACATTTCTTATGTTAGGCTTATTTGTGTTACCTTTTACTGTTGCATAATGTCACGTTTCACCTTGGTAATACAAATTTAAATGATTTGTTTAGAAGTGTCGTGTCAATTCTGAAAAAAAAAACAAGCACTGGTCAGCATCAGGTTTAAGTTGGTGTGTTACTGGTTTTGCTAGTTGACCAGAATAACCTTGCTGGCAAAGCTGGTTGCCCAGTGTGATCTTGCTCGTTTTGTTGTTCAACCAGCATGTGCTAGTCACCAGCATGCACAGGTCACCACCATCCAAAAACCAGCAATGACCAGCAGCCCCAGTAATGACGAGAATGTGCTGGTCACCAGCATCCCCAGCAAAACATGTCAAAACACAACAAACGCTGGTCACCACCAAGTCCAGCATCATGCTGGTCTGGTTTTTTTTCAGTAGGGGTGAGAGTGCAAAATTCATATCACACCCTAGATACCCACCATAAAGGATACAATACACCTAGCAAACAGTTATATTTTTATGACAGTAAGGTTGAGGTGTTGATGTAATTATGTTGTGGGTGTTACAACTGTTCAGTTTTTTTATGATAACAAAAAAGACTATTAGCAAACCCACTACAGGCATAGAGTCCAACTGAACTGAGACTGTGGTAGACTAGTGGTTAGGTTGCTCTACTATGGACCAGAAGATCCAGCATTCAGTCCCACCTCTCCCAAGCTGCCATCATTGTTGGGTCCCTGAGCAAGACCCTTAACCCAAAATTGCTTGGATTGCAACAGTTGGAATTGATAAGATTGTATTAGTTGTAAGCCGCTCCAGATAAGGGCGTCTGCTAAATACCTAGATGTAGATGAACTGTTCTGCCAGCCTGGGCAAGGTACAGAGAAGTCATGTTAGTCAAAAAAGTACTCACTTAGTATTGTTTAGACTTTTATAGTCTGCCTGAGACTTCTACCGTTGGCAACTCAGGGTAGGTAAGCTGCTTAAATGTCCTGTAACACAATTACATTTAACATAACTTAAATTAACATTTTTCCACACTTTATCCTGATCAAGGGGTTCAGAACCTCCAGAATTTACATGAGACAAAGTATATGTACCCTGGCCAGACTTTGCTAGTCAGGCCCAGGGTTGGGTAGTTGTCATCTCTGCAGGGTTGGGAGATGATTTTCCATTTCAGCCTCATCCACAACAAGCACAGCCCAACTGTGAGTATGTGATACCCAAAGTGGCTTGGACTCAAACCCAGGTCACTGCTGTGGTAGCACACCACAGACCACTTTTTAATTCCACTGTGTGGTGCGGTTCACCACCATAGCACAACCAGTTCTCCTTAACTTGTGTATCATGTGGATACATACATGTACAGAGTCTCCCATATGCCCATTTCCCCAGAAAAAAGGGCGGGCTACTTCCCTCTGATTGGCCTTGATATGTACCAAACATAGATCATAGTTTGGAACTAAATGCAAAAGCAATATTCATCTCATAACAAGCCAGGTGAATAATGCAGGTCTGTAATTCAGTCCAAATTGACATTCTGAAGGAAACAAAGTGTTGTTTGGAAAGAAAATGCAAGTATAAAGAATACATTTTTAAATTTTAAAATAAGATTTGATCCCATTCACTAGCCATTAGTCACATATGTGTAATATTCAGACTGAGTTTAGATCAGCAGGCTTGCTGCAGGCCTGTACGGTCAGCACTGCCAGTGCTTTTTAATAGCATTTGTGGCTAAATAAGTATACCCAAACTGAGATTGACAAGCTTTATTTATACAGATGTTTAGTGAAAAACCGAGTGTGTGAAGACTAGTGGACATAGTAAACAGTGTCCGTTTCAGAATCACTAACATGAGACCCTTGGTCTTCTTGCAAGGAGCAGACACAGTGGCTTCCCAAATCCTTCCAGCACTGAGCACAGTACAGAACAGGACATCCCGGAACCAAGCAACAGACGGCCCGGCGCTGCCACATCCACTCCACACATACCCAGCACCAACATACACCTAAACCCAGCCATTTCAGAGGAAACAGCAGCATGGGCAACAACTGAGAAGTAAAAAAGAGACAGGGTATAAGATACAAGAGAGGAAGGAGTGTAGAGAGAAGATAAACAAGTAAAACAGAAGACAGGGAAAAGATAAGATACAAAAAGAAACAAAAAAAAAAGAGGCATAAACGTATAATTAGCTGAAATACGGTTTTTCCTTGTTGTGGTAAAGAAGATGATGGTGCGGTGAAAGTAAGTAAACGTAATCATTTTAAAGATGCTCTTATCCAGAGTGACTCACAACTAATCGCAAGAAATTGTGGGTTAATCGTCTAGCTAAAGGAACCAACACGGGCAGCTTGGCTGAGGTGGAATTTGAACCCTGGACCTTATGGACTACAGTCCGCTACACCACCCTCTAATCCACCACAGCCCTTTAATCACTAATTTCTTAATCTCTTGTCCGCAACTGACTACACTCATACCGTTTTGGGGGCTTGACGCTGTTGCCGGAGTTGTCTGCACTGCCGGTCGACAAAAGAGATGCGTTTCTGGATCTGGAGGTTGTAAAGAAAAAGGATACGTCTCTTCTCTCTCTGTGAACAGCAAAAAGGCCAAGCAGATTAAAGATGAGAACAAAGTAAGGGCAGTTTTATGGGTTTATAGCCAGCAAAAGAGTTCATGACAACTTGACAGACTGTTTAAAAACAGCCTGCTTTACGTCTTTTAAGCTTTCTTGGAATTCTCCAGCATAACAGTTTGGGTTTAGTAATATGCTGCTTTCCTTTGTAAAATACAAGCAGTGGTTTGAACAAAATTGTTATAGATGCAGCAGCTGTTTCAAGCCTGACAGCCTCTAATCCTCCTCACAACCATATGGGTCGTGAGAACACTGCATTTCATACGAGCAATGGAAAACGGCCAATTCCACAGAATGATATAGCTGTATGTATAAACCACCGTAAGTTTATACTCTCTGCTCACACTATATGGTATAGTTATGAAAACTGTTTGTAATTACCTGCTTCTATTTTACTTTCCTATTAAGGTTTGGCTAATAGAATTAAAAATGCAGTTAACACTTCAATTTAAATGCAGCCATCAACACGTAAGAATAAGTATAATAGGTGTTGGATGAGGAAGGTAGACGAGGCTATAAATTAAATAAATTGGAATAAATTTGGATGAAAAGTTATGACTTTATATATTTACAAACTTTTATTGGATCGGTCGTGTGGATGAAATGATTAATTCAGCATAATGTTATCATATTTTGAAGGGCAGCTTTTAGCGCTTCTCCAATGGGAATTTTTCAAAACAAATGGCGAACTGGGTCAGTTTTCGGTGCGTTTCATCGCTCTTGGGGTTTTTTTTCTGAAATTTTCTCAAAAACATGGTTTAAAAGCAACCTGTTAGTCATAATATCAACCAGATTTTGGGGGGAATTGAAAGTTAAGTGTCTTTTTTTATTCAATAAATGAATGGAGGGATTTAACAGTAATATATCAGACACAGGAACGTCTTGGCAGGTGTTGACTTGTGGCCGGTTGAGGTTGAAGACTGTCTTACTGATTGTAAGTGAACAGCCTGCTGTGGAAGCCAAAATGGGTCAGAAAAGGGCTGTGCAGGATGATGTGGCACTCCAGCACACATTACAGTCACAATAGAGTTCCGGTTATGAAAAATAAGATGTAGTGTTATAAAACAGCATGTGAAAATGCCAGAATCTATGCTTTAATACCAGTACAGTAGAGGACAGGATTCTAAAGGACAGGTAATGAATGTCCTGCTGTTCATAAATGTGTTTAAAAGGTAAGGTGACACAGGAAGCATTAGCTATTTCCCTGTGATATATGGATCATAAACCTAAATATAATTCTTGCCATTGCAATAAAACATGTTAAAAACAACGCAGATGGATTGCTATGGGTGGTGTGGGACGCAAGGGTTACCGCTGTCACCTCACAGCTTCAATGGCCTGGGTTCACGTCATGGCTGCAGCCTGTGTGGAGCTTCCATGTCCCTCGTGTAAGTTTGCATACATTGTGTTGCTAGTAAAGTGTAATGTGTAATTTAATAATATGTTCTGTTACCTTGGGGAAGTAAAAGGCAGCGATGACCCTGCGTAGGCGGTTGGTGTAAACCTGTATGCAGCACATGAGGCCCAGCAGTAGCACTGGGAGGATGCTCAATAGGTAGTCTGTCCGGCTTAGTGCACGAGGTTGTGGGAGGCACTCTACACACACACACACACACACACACACACACACAAATACACACACACATAAGCGGTGTTAGAACAACAGTGACAACGGTGTCCTAGTCTGTTAGATTCTAAATATTTTCCTGTACCTGTAGCTAAAAGGTCAATACTTCAGCCAATGAGCATGAAGGTGAGTCATGTCTAACCGAGGGAAAGATTGAAAACACAATGTGAATGCATCAATAAAGGTGCCTGTTAGAGCACGGCCAAGTGGGCTTCATGCTGAGATCAGTCGATAAGAAATAATAAAATGACATTCATGTAAATGTTTGCCGCGTCGGCGTTGCTACACAGTCTATTGTTAGCCAATAAAAAAGAAAAAAAACCTGAATTTGTTTGGGGACTTATTTATTGACGAGTCAGCCCGGATGAACGATCGCGTGTAACTTTTCTTCTTAAACTACAAACAGAGAGTATATTTCGCATGATTACACGGCTTGTTATTCAGCTGTAAGGTAAGGAGCAGAGAGTTCTGGGTTCCATGAATAAAAATGTTGATTTGAATGTGTGTGATCATTGATTAATATCTATTTCTAGCAATATATAATTATGTTGCAGGCACCTGGTAACTTTGCAGGCCATTTTACCGCAGCATACATTGATCAGGGTCATGGGCGAGGTGAGGGTCTGTGTATAAAACAGCTTAAGTTTTGCCCTTAGTGTGCATTGCATAAGTACAACAAGCTCTCAGTGTTTCCATGACAATGACTGGTCAGAAGGAAAAAGGTTGTTTGAGAGCTGCATTAACAGTTTTTAAACAAAATGGGGGGAAAAAAAACGTATAAAACAAAAATAATTTACTGAGCAAAAAAACTAATAACAGCTTAATGATGAAAACTAATCAATCTCACATATTATTATTATTATCATCATCATTATTAATAATAATGATGATGATAATAATAATAATAATAATAATAGTAAATGAATTGTACTTATTTTTATCAAATTTTTTATTTTAATTACTCATATTCTCCAGCGTTTTAGGGCTACTATTAAAATAAATAAAAATTCTTAATATTATGAGAATAAAGTCAGAAAATTATGGGAATAAATCGTAATATTACAAGAATAAAGTCATAATTTCGACAACAAAGTTCAATTCATTTCAAAATTCAATTGAAATGTATATAGCGTTTTTTACAATGGTACATTGTCTCAAAGCAGCTTTACAATATTATATTATATTATCTTAAAAGACCAATCGCAAGCTGAGCAAGCCAGTGGGGCGACAGTGGCGAGGAAAAACTCCCTGAAAGTAGAAGGAAGAAACCTTGGGAGGACCAAGAAAAGTCATAATATTATGAGAATAACGTCATAATATTACAAAAATAAATTCGTCATTTTCAGAATGCAATCATAATTTTGAGAATAAAGTAAAATATTACGAGAATAAATCGTTTAATACTTTGAGAATGAAACCAGGAAAGTCAAATTATTATGGTGAAACAGTTTACAAAACAATAGCAATCTCATGCTAAAATGAGGCTTGGTAAAGTTTTGGTAAAGTTTCGTATTGTTTTACTAATAAGGAAATTTATATTTTTTATCAGTATCGGCTGGCCCATCAGCATCGGGTTGTCATTAGTATAAGAACGCCGAAACGTCTGTGCAGGAAGAAAGAACCAGATTGATTTGGAGGAAATAATCTGTTTTATAGAGGCTGAACTCTCAGGCAGTGGCGGTCTAAACAGTCAGTCTAAAATAGGAAATCCATGAAATGTTTCATCATGAAAACACCAACAAATCGTGACATTGCAAGCCCCATTCCTACGCCTTCAAGATGTACCACCAGAGCTACCAGGAGCGAACATAATTGAATCTTATTTCTGGACCCCAGATATGCCGTTTTTCAGTCATTGTCTATGGCATTCACTTCCTGCCTGGGTGATTCAGAAAATATTTCTTGAGCTGAAGCACAACGGCAGTGAGACCGTGTGCAGGACATGTGCCATTGGGCTTACTAACACGTCAAGGTCTTGTTTGGACAGAGGCCAGGCTGAGCTCTGCTCAGGATTTAACTCCACCATCCAGCATCCTTGATCAGATTATACCCACAGTCACCCTGGCCAAGTGAGACAGTCAGTCCCAAAGACTTGTAGGGTCTATGTAGACTACACCATAGACCAAAATGGCACAATCAGTCATATCGGGTATTATAAATCACTGGCTTGTATTTTGAATATCAGCCATACTAAGGGCCGTTTCAGAGAATTTTTAATTTCTTGTCTTCACATTAAATTGCATCATAGAATATCAGGTTACAGAATATCACATCAGTGAGCAAGATATGAGCAAGAAGAGCGATGCGCTGCATTACAGTGAGACACAGGGTTAACGGACTGTAACCCAATAATGTTCCATCCCAACAGCTAATTAGAAATCCAGATAGGAATATGTCATTCTAAGTGGCTGTGATCTGAGACCTTAAACGTCAAACTGCAGAAACGATGTGGATCACAAAACGCTGGCAAGGTCAGCCAGACATCATATTAAGTCAGGTTACTGTAGCCCATGTTTATGTAAGTGCTTTGCAAAAGTCTTAGGCCACCATTACATTTTTGTTGTAGCACATTTGTCGATTGATTGGACCCAGAAATCTAAAGTTAGTCACTCGATAATACTCTTTTCCAGTGATCTCCATTCCAATCTTTCTGCACTTTTCACCTGGTTTATGGCCAAACAATACCATTCCTCATCAAGATTTTTCAAAGTGTAGAAAGGCCAACTTGGAATCCCAGTGAAGCTGCCAGATACTTGCCACTGTAGCCTATTTATGGTGTTTTTCAGATTTTTAATTCAGCTTTTATTTCTGCATACAAATTCCTGTTTTTTTCGGGCCTGTTTCTAATTCTAATAATTAAATGGTTGACTAAGACGTTTGCGCAGCACTGTATACAAATGAATGAACTGCAAAACATGACCAAAAGTGTATAGACACTCCTTCTAACTAGTGAGTTCTTCTGTTTTAGTCCTAACCCTAATGGTAATGCTAATGGTAATATTATCATGCATTGTCATAAATGTATTATTGGCACAAAAAAAGGATCTACTGGAGAGCTTTGCAGTGTAGCTCTTTCATAGGGAAAACAACTTTCCCGATAAAGCTGTCTGCCCCAGTGAACTCTGCGATTTTATGGTGAGGCGGACAACAGCTTCACATGAACCAACAAGGCTGCTACTTAAGATATTAATGATTATTAATTAGTACAAACAAGTCAACAGAGAGGTTCAAATGGATTACTTAAAGTGCAAAGAGCAAACCAGTGTACTCACCCCGGTTACTGAACTTCAGATCAACGTTAGACGAGGTGTTGAAGGCACCGATAGTGCTGCGCAGGAGCTTAGCTAACATAGACTGTCCAGCAATGTCAATGTGTATGTTGTGACTACCTACAAAAACAAGTATAAATAATGCACAAAATGCTATTTTATTAATACACTGACAAGTACAGTAAACGTGCTAAAATACAACACGGTGCAAAAGTGGTGGGTATACGGGACTATGGTGGGTTAGTGGGTAAGACACTGGATTATGGTCCAGAAGTTCAATGGTCCTGGGTTCGAATTCCACCTCTGTCAAGCTGCCAATGTTGGGTCCTTGAGCAAGGCTCTTAACCCACGATTGCTCGGACTGTAAGATTGTGTCGTTAGTAAGTCGATCTGGATAAGGGCGTCTGCTAAATAACATAGATTCAAATGCAAAAGTCTTAGGACACCCTTAGTCTCTTTGTTGGAGAATAACCCAAAAATAAACAGAACATAGTATTAAAAAGCTGGCTACAGTGACAAACATAAGTAGTGTCTGATTTAAGATATGGATACATTCTAACAAATCCATTGTAAGATGAATGTCTTCATCTAAGGAGTTATATATATATATATATATACTGTAAATGCATACATTAAACATGCTTAAAACACTTATGTTAAATTACAGTTTGGCATAAACATTAACATAAATAATATTTATTTTAAGTCAAGTATTTAACATATATAAATATATGAATATATCCCATGTACTTTATTGAATAATGTATTGCAATTAAAATAGCTAATTGAATTTGCCCTGTGACTTTTGCCCAATACTGTATATCCTACATTATCACATACGAGTAATACACTCACCTTTAAAGTGGTGTTCACTTAGGGTATGCTTACGGATGACGCTGAATATGTGGTAAAGCACACCGTCTGTGGCCAGCAGGACAAAAACAAACAGAGCCAGAGAAATCACCTGCACCAGGCCTGCTGCCTTTAGAATAGAGATATTTAAATATTCATTAGTAGTGAATTGATACTGCATTATTAGATTATACACTGAATAAGATATAAGATTATACCACAAGTTGTAGCTCGCTGGGATGGATCCTCAAACTCCGAGGCTCAATAAAAGCGCTCTTTTCTGCTTTCTTCAGCGGCAGCAGATATCTCTTACCCTGAATGGATATCGAGTCAAGTCAGATTCATTTCTCTAGCGCTCTATACATCCCAAATTGAGCAAGTCTGAGATAACAGCGGAAAGGAAAACATTATAAGGAAGAAATCTTGGCTGGAAATGTGTGTCAAAATGTGTCCCAATGTCCTTGGGCGATTAATATCGCAACGAATATCACAGTTAGCTTAGAGGACAAGACAAACATGGTATTTTTTTTTGGGGGGGGGGGGGGGGGAGTGGAGGTTTATCTTACCCTTCTTTTTCTACGTTCGTCAATCTGTCTGAAGTAGGTGGTAATGTAGACGTTATCAAAGCGGATGTCACGGGTGTATTGTCCTGCATAGCCATAAGCCCTTTGCACACAGAATCAGATCAAACTAAGAACAATCCATTTCCAGTCAGATCAAACCACTGTATTTTATTTGAGCCACGGCCTGACTTTAATTCCAGTTCCATCACGTCGAGAGAAATAACTGAAACTTAAGAGTATAAGTGAGCCTGTGTGGACTTACGAAGCGAATACACTGATGAAAGTGAAGCTGAGGAGGATCTGCACGATTTCTACGATCTTCTTAACAATGTCTCGTTTCTCCTGAAATGACCTGCTCAACTCCTTGCGAAATTCATCCTGAAGAACCGTGGCCCCAAAAGTGGATTGCTGAAAAGATTTCTGTAGATAACAAAATAACAATGGCAACACCCTGCTTGAAATAACCCAGTGTGCAATTCTGGCCAAACCAGTTATAACCAATTAAAACCACCACTGATTTACATTCATCTATTGAAGTGTAAACTCATTAAGTCGATCCAGGTATAAGAAGCCAGTACCAAAAGGACCAACTGTCGAACACGGCCTTAATCGCAAGGAACTTTCTCAGCTGTTTTTGGCCTGGACCCGACGTCCATAGCTGTTCTTCACTTTTGACATTTTTCCCTTTCCACAGCAGGCTGCTTTATTACAGCCAGCTTCCCCCTTAAGATCAGTATGCTGACTCTGAGTCCATGGTCCATGCTTTCTGGCATCCTCTATATCTCACAGTTTGAGTTATTGTTTTTGTTAGTCTACGTGTTTAGCTATGTGTATTTAGCTTAGCGTTTGCTTAGCGTAGTCAGTTCCTCTTTCTCCTGTTTGTCTCTTGTTAAATCATTGCGGACTCTACATGCTTTATTTAAGCCACTCCTTATTTGTACCTCCATGTTTGCTCTAGACATCACTACACTTGTGATGTTCCAATGTTTTCTGTGTTTCTGGTTGTCGTTTAGTTTGTGTTCCATTTTGTGTTTGGCCTAGCATTTAGTCCTCTTCCCTGTGTTTTTCTGCTGTTATCATGCTAGCTCTGAGCCCTTTGGTCTATGTTTGCTGTCTATGTCTGTTTAGCTTCTGTCATGGTTTGCGTCACCCTGCAGTATGTTTTCAATTTGTAATAAACACCGTTCACTAATTGTTAAGGGTTTTTTTCTATCACCACAGTAGGTACCCGTGTCATTTTTTTTTTACGTTTCCATGTTAGCCATCAGAAATGGCATGCTAAATTGTTGATCAATTTATGAAAATACTGAGCTGATCCTTTACCTGAAGCTCCACTTTGGTAGTGAACTGCTCGCCAAGTTTATCGATGGAGGAACTGAGCTTGTCAAAGGTCTGGCCAAAGTTACCTTCCACCGGGATCTGTTCCTTACACGATGGGATCATTACTGGCGTTGAATACACAGGTGATTGAGAAACTAGGTTAGATAATCCAGGAGCTGGACATGAGAGTGAGTTAACTGCATTGTCTTTATCCTAATTTATTAAGTACCAATGAAAAGGCAAGTAAACATTTGTTCACTAATCGTCACTAATTGAAGAGCCCTGTTCTCTGGTTAACAGAAACAGGCCACCATAAGGTGCAATGTCCCCAAATGAGCTAACCAAACCAAGCAGTGATTAAAGTATAGAATTTTAAGACAGATGTATTCGGTCTGATCCGATTACTCACCTCTCATGATATCACAGAGAAAGTCAAACTTCATGGGCACACAAAGGAAATGGCTAATCACGGGAGATTTGATGGTGTCCATACATTCCTGCCACTTGGCCCTGAACCATTCCTGACAGCGACCAATGCCTTTCTTTACCACATCTGCAAACAGCATTTCCTCTGTTATAACGTGGAACAATGCCAGATGCTCCTGACATGAGCGTAACTGCTGGATTGAGTCATTTAACTGCTACACTGTAGGCTATGTTTACACTTAATGAGCACCCTATACACTTGTACACCTACACGTTCACGCATAAAATCACCACATACAAGCCAGCAGCCTTTAGTTCGGGTGAGGTGAAATTGTGTTTTCAGTGATCATTCGTCACATCTCATTTTGACTATGGATGGTGGTGGTGCCGGATGGGTTGGTTTGTGTATTTCTATCACTGCTGGCCTCCAGGGTCCAGCCATTCTAAGGTTTTCTCACAGTGGTGCAATAAAGATAAGTAGCCAGTGAGTGGCAGTTTATTCACGAGAGAAGTCACTGGCCAGACTGGTTTGAGCTGAAGGAAAGGGTACAGTAACTCAGATAACCACTATGAACAATTGTGGTACGCAGGAAAGCATTTCGGAATGAACAACATGTCAAACCTCGAGAAGACTTTAACTTCATCAGCCTAGAACAGAAAGCTTAGGCTACAGTGGGTAATCAATCGTCCATCAGCAGGTCAGGTCATTTAGAGTCAAAAGTCACAGGACACATCGCATGTTGTGTCGTGGACTTTTCGTAAAGGCTGCCAAAACCATTGTGGAAGTTTTTTGGTCGGTGGCGGTTCTTCAGACGATCACCAAGTGGCTTGTCGTCCACTGTCCTGGTTTCTCTGAATTTGGTTATGAGGGATGTAACAGTGCTGTGTGAACTTGGTGATCTTTTCTATCTGCTATGATACGGCAGCTGTGTTCAGAATCATCAATTATGTCTTCAGTTGCCTGTGATGAACAGCAAAAGTTTTGAACTGTCTGTGTTGATAACTTTTGAACCACAAGAGAAATTGCAAATTTGATCTGTCACAATTCTGATCTTCTTTGATTTGCTACATGACCACTTTCCCATTGGAAGAAAGACTTTCCCTTAAGCCAATATGATGTCTTTCAAGATGGAAGCCATGTATAGATATATAGATATATAGAAATAAAAGTGTGTCCGGTGACTTATTCTCACTCTGTATTGTAGGATCTCCCTTCTCTAGGCTCAGTGTCTCTAGAGGCTTCAGATTTGGGAAACCAAATCAAACATGTCATCATGTGACCCCGGTCCCATGGCTGAGGGCAGTTTGGGTATTCAGTACACACCAGTGAATAACCCAAGGAGTCTAGGCTTTGTCTTGGTTACGGGCTTTCTTACCAAGTGCAGAAATGACGCAGCTTTGAGCCTTAAGCATAAACTCACCACAGACGTAGGAGAATGTATTGTTACTGAGTATACTCACTTTATACCCTGAAAGAAAAACATATCCAAACAGCATCTGTCAATGTGTGCAGCTTTTACAGACTGTCTACCAGCATCTAACCTGACTACGCATGCCTAGGCTATCCTAAGACAAACATTGCATAGCGAGTTACAGTATATCTCTGTAGTCGAGTCTATCCTGTATCCTAAGCATCTTGTACACTCACAGTCACAGCGCATCTTAGTCTTGGCGGTGTACTGCTCCTGCGTGCTGTTACCAACACCAGTAACATTCTGACTAAGGGAGTCATAACCGTACTGACCCATCACCTCCTCCCTGATGGCCTGGAACTGGGCACTCACATTCTGAGCCTCTTTCTGAAGCTTCACGCTGTCTTCCTGACAGACGAGAAAGAAAAACTGGCTTGACTTGGCAATTTAGGGCCAATTATATATATATATATATATATTTTATTTTTTTTTTAATTTAATAAATACACCGAATGGCCACTTTATTACAGCCACCTGCCCCTACAGTCTTAGCTTAACTGTGTATAAATTTGCCACATGACCCCAGAGTGCAACTTCCAAACAGCTTCAGGATGTGCATGACTTTCAACGTGAATTCATATTAGAGTGGAAAATTTGAGTGTTCTAAGTGACTTTGAACAAGGCATGGTTATTGTACATTATTTATTATATATTATTATATATTATTATTATATATTATATATTATTCTATTGTTTTTATTTGTTAAACTAGACTGGACCCGGTATTATAACTGCCCAAAAGGGGGCAGAAGAATCGCTGTGGGAAATGTTGTCTTGGTGCACCTTGACCCCTGAGATACTTGGAGGTGTATGTTTGGTCAGCAGGGGGCGGCACAGCATTGTGGCTGACCAAGTTCAATTCTCTCATGGCAGCTGTTTACCCTATGGCAGAAGAACACTTTCAGCAGCACCATACTTCAATGGTCATATGCTCATGGATTGTTTCCTGGAACATTAAAGCACGCTAAAACTGAGCATATCCGTACCTCCATCTACTCTGAATTGCAGTCAATATTCCTGGAGAACAATTTCAACACCTAGCGGATGCAGTTCTAAAGGTTGAAGGAGGTCCAACTTACTACCAGTTGGTGACCATTCAGTGTATTTTGTGGATTATATATTACAGAAAACGCATTTAGTACCATGCCTAAGGACGTCAGTAAGAGTTAAAGGAGTCACTTTAACATAAACGAGTCATTTTATGAAGCAAGGATGTAGTCACGTTTTCAATAAAGTTGCCCCTACAGCGCAGTCCAACTCACCACTATCTCCTGAAGAACCTGAATAAAGGGATCAGTCATCGATTTCCACATAACCTTACTGTGCCTGATTTGCAGGTCTATGTTACAGCCCATAGATAAGACCACTTCCTGGACATTATGTTGAATGTTCGAGATCGGACCTGAAAGAAGAAACTGTGGTGAGTGCTATGATCGTGATCATGGTGAAAACCAACCAAATCTACGCCATAATCTTACCACGTATGCTCAAGCTAATGCACAAAACCACGTCCCCCATGTTTTTTACCTTGATAGAGACAGTTCAGGACAAACAACATGACGTAAGCTCGTCCACGAGAACCAAGGACACTTGGAAACATCAGAAGGACCGAGCAGCGAAAATATAAAGATAGCATTCCACCCAGGACGCATAGTGCTGTAAGAAAGCACGGTTAAGACCAAAAATCACACTATATCAAATTAGCCAAATCAAACAAAAGCAAAATAAAGTGTGGGACGTACCTACAAAGAGGTATCCAGCAATGGCTTTGTGGAAGGTGTTCAGTGAAATGTTGTGAACAAGTCCGAGGAACAAAGCTACAAGAAGGAGGACCTTTAAGAATATTTAAAATGATCACTGTGGATAGACACAAGAATAAATTCTCACCGGTCCCACTTATGGCTCCAAAAGCAGCTCCTATTAAGAGTCTGGGAAAGGTGAAATCGCTGACTGGACCAAACAGGAACCGGTGTGCTACATCGGGCAACACACGCTCACTGACCTTCTCCAATGCTTTGCGTGTCAAAAACAAATAGTAAATAAATACTAAAGACGTTAACCAAGAGCTGAATTAACATAAAAACGTACTTGAATGTGGAGTTTTATTGGTGTGCGCCCCTCTGAACTCCATTCTTAGATCCCCTGTTCTTCATTGGCAGTCAGCATTTTTCGAACTCGAATAGGCGTTTTGATTTAAATTTGAAAACAATCATCCGTGACTTCATGCTCTTTCGGTTCAACTGTTATTTCTTCATGCTATTTCTCCATGAAATTCACTGCATAATGAGAGGGTAGATAGAGACTGAGGGTTATGCATCCCAAAAAAACCTCCCGTGGATATTTTATAAAAAGGTACAGACGTCTGTTCAGACATAGAGCTAACCGATTCTGATCAGCATCTCCTTGTCTTGTCATTTCCACAGAAAAAAACTCCGGACCTGGTTCTCGCGACTCTTTCGCAGCTCAGCATGGCGTCTCACCCACCACAGCTTGGCAGCCTTCATGCTCGGGTTGCTGCTCGCGACCGTCTACGGCGTGTTGACGCTGTACGTTCAGAAGAACGCTCTGTGGTACTGCATCATCACCACTCTAACCCTGGCCACTTTCACCGCTTTCGGGATGGGCCTGTCCAGCCGCGTGCGCACCAACGTGACGCTCATGCTGCCCATGCTCTGCTCCCGTGAGAGTCCTTCATATTCGCTTGTGATGACACTGAGGGAGAGCAAGAATCTTTTTTTTCCTTTTAATATTTATTTTGGCCTGCGTCTCTGCTTTGAAGGTGAGGGGAAAAAGTTCCTGCTCTTCCTCATTTTCACTGCGGTAATTCGAGGCCCTTTGAACAACACCCTGGAGAACTTTGATCGCGCGGCAGCCAGCGTGGTGTGCGGATCCCAAGTAGCCATGAACCAAAGCCAGCAGCTCATGCAGCGAGCCTCGACTCCTCTGCTGCGTGAGCCAGGCTTCTTACCTTCCACTAAACCTGTCTGACTAAATTCCAAAACCTAGCTTACGTTCTCAAATGCTGTTTGATGAAGATTTTGTGTATTTAGTGTGTTGGTCCCTCTGTGTATGTGGCTTGGACTTGTAGCTGTGTTGAATAAGGTGCAAGAGGTCAGCAGGAACGCTTACTCACTGGCAGGCAGAGTACAGAACTTCATCAATGCCCTCACAGACAACGTACAGCACGTTGGTAAGAGAGCCGTAGTATTCGTACTTGATGGAGGGAGTAGAAAAGCATTCTCAATGACATCCTCGCAGACAGGACTGTCCTAGGAGGCGAAGGGTCTTAAATACAAATTTCAAAAGCAAAAAATGATGACCTTACAGTGGGTACCTCAGTGCTGGTGGTTAATTTGTTCCAGAGCTTGACGAGAACCGAGAACAATGAGCACCAAGCTAATTTTTCCTATTAGGTATTTTTTTTTAGGTATTTTTCCTATTGCTATTATGATGCAAATTAAATGAATCCGTTTTAGACCCTGCACTCGCCGTTTTATGCATTAAAGGAGCTGTATTGTACAGGTGCTCCTGCTACGTTCTGACAAGTCCATCGTAAGTTAAATGTATAACAAACTGTGGAATTTGACGAGTGTTTATTAGTGCGGTCTATACTGGATAACAGCAAAGCCTATGATAAGTAGTGATTTAAAACGTCTTTTTTTTTATTTTAAGTTAACGTTTAAAACACGTAGATTAACCTATAGCTGGCCAAAATCATTCAAATCTTCTTTTATAATAAAGCGTTGAAAAATCTTAAGCCTTTTAGTGAGTAATGGATTGAAACGTAAAAGCGAAACCCTCACTTTTGGTAACTGAATCACTGGATCGCTGGACACTGAATCGTGGATTTTGGCTGATTCCAGTCGTGTGGCTCGACTCATACACGTTTAAGCAAGTGCACCAGGAACAGAGCGAACCACGAGAGCAGAGGCAACGTTTTATGGTCAGACTGCCTAGAGAATCGAATCCGATGGGTTTCGAGGTGGCCGAGAACCGAAGGAAGCGCTGTATCATCTGCATTGTTTCCCTCCGTAGGGCTATGTTGGCTACATTTTGAAGTTGTTATTTGCTATTCGTTTGATTCACTCAGAGGACAAGAAAATGGAGTTAAAACATCAAAACCGAGCATGCAAAAAAACCTTAGTAGTCAGGAAAAAGAGGGGAGAGGCCTTTGTGGATTTTCTTCTCTCTCCAAAACCCACAACATTTCCATCTAAAACACTGATTGATGTAACAGCATGATCATAAATGTTCTTATGTAGATAACTCTTGTATTTTTTCCTTTACTTGAAAGTCTTCTAAATTGAAATTGAAAGTATGTAGATGGTATTTCAAATATACTGGTAAAAATAGATCTTGTCAACTCTTACAGCCTAAGACAAGTGTGAGGCTATTGTACATGTTATTAAAAACATGTAATAACAAAACAGTTCTAGAATACCACTTAGAATTGTTCTTAAGGAGTTTTGTAGTGAACTAAATTATTCTGTAACGCTAACTCTCTCTCTCTCTCTCTCTCTCTCTCTCTCTTTCTCTCATTCCATGTGTAGCTCGATCTCTGAGAAACGTGATGTACTTTCTGGCAAACATAGGTGAAGTGTGTAACGAGAAGATGGGAACACCGTATAAGAAATGTAACGCTGTGTTTGATGAAGGACGTGCTGACTGCATGGAGCTACTCTCTGTCTTCTCCTTCCTTTGCCATATTGTGGATGGCTTCAGGCCTCTCTGTGGTCTCACGCGTGGTCAGTCTCTTTTTATTGTTGTGACCTTTGCAGTATTGTAATCTTCCCTGGAATGTTCTGGTCATAGCCTTCTTACCGATTACTATAGTGGAGCGGACATTCATCAGACTTGGCTTTGTAAAATACAGGTATATGCCACCTAAGATCTGTTTGCTTAAACATCCATGGTCCGTGAGGGGGCAGCACGGTGGTTCAGTTCCAGGGTGGAGCGGCCTGGGTCCTTTCTGTGTGGAGTCTGCATGTCCTCCCCGTGTTTGTGTGGGCTTACTCCGGGTACTCGGTTTCCTCCCACAGTCCAAAAGACGTGTGTTAGGTTAACTGGTGTCTCGTTAGTGGCCTCTTAGTGTGTGACTCTGTGTGTGTGCCCTTGCGCCCAGAACTGCCGGGTGGACATTGGCTGGCCCACGACCCCACGTGGATTACACGGAAGATCCGATCAGCTGTGACGGAATGACCTTAATAGTAGTAATAATAACATTATGGATGGTCCGATGGAATTATAATGTTATTACCATTACTATTAAGGTCATTCCGTCTCACCTTCATAACCCCTATATTATCTAGCTGCAATATTAACTAGAGTACAGCAGTAGTAATGACACGCCTAAGAGCACAGTCTCTGGTGCACGGTTTGCTGTTAAAGTTTTATTAAACACAAAGTTGTATTAAATGCATGTGGCATCAGCTTGAGCAGGCTTTAATGCAGAGAAACATTTGTTATAATTATATTAGGGAAGAACCAACCCTGGACAAGCTGCCAGTTTAATGCAGGGGATATGTAGAAGCACACATGCTCACGATGAGCACAATTCAAAGTTTTGAATGGGACCAATTAAAGCCGTGGCCGTTCATAACAATAAACAGACTTCTGGGTGTTTTTCAGTATCTGTGTTTTCAATTGCTGTCCGTATCTTTTTTCTCAACAGTTAGCGAGTTCTTCTGTATCTTACCCTCATATATCGCCAGCCATGTGAAGACCAAACTGGCTTACCGTAAGCTTTCACTCAGAAAGTTATAAATGACCTTTCGTCCTGTATCGGTGAGTTGTTTCTAGCTCAGGCTCCAGCTACCGTAACATGTTGTGCTTACTCAAGCTATCATGGCCGCATTTGACCAAATGAAGAAGGAGTTTGAGTTCAACATGTCAGCCACCATGGACTTGGACATGACGATCAACAGCAGTCAGTCCCTGAAAGAGATGGCTCAGAAGATCATGGAGGAGGTGTCAAAAGACCACAAGCGTTTCCTGGACCTCATGGCTATAATGGCTTATGTGGGTCTAGTTCTGCTGCTGTTCATGTACTTACAGTGAGTCCTCCAATGGCAGTTAGCTTTGCAATTGTTTTTGAACGTGTGCTAGACTGTATACGCTACCAGAAAGATTGAGAAACTTGGAAGGCTGAAAGGGTGGAGAGGTGGAAACCGAGTGATAGTTATAGTTACTGGACTTATAGTTACTCATGGTAAGAGAGAATTCAGCATGGCTCAGCATTAGGAACCTGTGCACTACCAACTGAGCCATCTTCATGGCAAGGTGATGGTTGTCTCCAATTGGGCATCCCGCTTCTGTAAATTCCGTTCTGTATTTTAACCTGTTTGTATGTTTAAATCCTTCCTAGCTAGGAGTTATTCACCATCTTTCTGAGTTTCTTTCTGAGATTTTTCTCATAGACTTCTTAGAGCCCCTCACGACATCAACGAAGGCATAAAACCCCCAAGTATCGGTGTGATATTATGCATGAATGTTGAACAAATTAAGAAACCATTAAAAGTACAGATATGGTTTTTAGTAAGGTCGTATCATGAACCTATCATCGTTTCATGCGCTTTATTTTCGCCTTTTATGTGGAGCTGGTGGGGATATCTTCTTCTAGTAGTGATACAAGGGACACTAACAATTCAGTGAAACATGCGGGACATCTTGCGGCCATGTGTTGCCTTTCTTGGGAAGGTTTCTAACTCTTATTTTATGTTGCTTCATAATTCCCGCCCACACACAGTTAGGGTTTTCCAGGAATGATAGATTGATTCCCTTCTTTTGCTTGGCTGGGTGCCACAATTGTTCCATATTAGATGCCATCTTTATGAACCGAACAATGTGCAGGTAATGCAAGCCCAGCTGCAGCATCTGTGGGCATGATATCATACGGTACCTGTATGCCAACGTCCAACCGTAGCTCATCTTGTGTCCAGGCTAGAGGTGACCCAGCAAGGCAACAGAGCCTCCTTTCAATTGTACAGGTTTCCCCAATAAACATATCCATTCTCTCTAATACTGTTATCACTTACTTCATACTCACTTTCTTTATACATATAAACTTTGATTCGATCCCCAGAAACTATTTTGTAAACATACAAAAACGTGATTATGAAACAAACTCAGGCTTTTGCACTCCTGCATGTACAGAACGTTTGCCAGACACACAAATGTTGACGTTAGTCAGTACTTTTCAGTACTGAGCAAAACACTGACCGCTTGTGATTTGTTCTGTTTGCGTATGCTGCATGTTCACACAGGGCTGTGCTATACAAAAAGCGCTATCTACACGTGGACGATTTTGACAACATCTACATCACAGAGCAGTTTGTCGAGATGGATCGCAAGTTCTCTAGGGAGGGAAGACCAGCTGTCCTGCCCCTCAGCGAGAGAGAGTCGCGCAACTACATCACACCGTGTGAGTATATGTGCGCAACTGGGCGTACTGGATCACAAATACTGGCGTACAAATCCAGTATCTCTGTAAGGGTTTATCTGTATGTGAGTGAACAGAACGAGTCTGAATTGCTCCTATGCCACGTTTTTTCAAGACTGCCTGTGGCTGACGGCTCGAGAGAGGAGAGCTGTTGTGACAGGCCTGGCGTCCCTGCTCCGGCACGTAGCGATGGGCGGCGTGATAATAGCCGTGGACCTCATGGTCTTCTGGGTGTTTGACATTCTGCACTACCATGCTCAGGAAGAGATAGTGGCCAGAGGTTAAAGGCTTCTAAATCTTCGTTGTGCTACTATAGCGTGATAAACAGTAACCTTTTTTCTGATCATTTGGTACGAACTGTGTCACTGTGTGCTTCTACAGCTCCTGTGCTAGTGGACATCCAAGTGAATGGTTCAGGATATGCTTCTGACATCTTCAAGGATATTCTGGCCTCGTTTGACATCCTGCAGAAGGGAAACATCACAATCCTGAGCAAGAAGTGCCTAATGCAACCTCTAGAGCCAGAATATATGGGCTACTTAGTAATAGGTACAATTTCGTTACATAAACATGACAGTGGCAGCAGGTGTTTTTGAAATATGGGCTATGTATATTGTGTGGTGAAACAATAAAAAGTTTGGAAATCACTGCTCTGTACTAATATATACCATATACAGTCGAATCCGGTTAATGGGGCCACATCGGGACGGGATCGTTTTGGTCCTAATAACCGGCTGGTACGATTAATCGAACATGCCCTAT
>JAUZST010012378.1:0-11484 GCA_034779995.1 Parotocinclus haroldoi
AATAATAATAATAATAATAATAATAATAATAATAATAATAATAATAATTATTATTATTATTATTATTATTATTATTAATAATGGTATTATTAATATTATTATTTAAATATGATATGGTCAGCTTTTATCTTGTCTATTTTTTACTGACCTCAGTCAGCAGTATAGCAAATCCACAGGAGATCAGATATCATTAATATCTAACTATATAATATTGTGATATATATTGCTATGAATTTAGTTTATAAAAATAACTGATAAGATAAGTTGTTGTTTTTTTTCTTTATCTCTTTCTTAAAGCTTGCATAAGTGTCGCAGCTTGGATTGAAATGCATCTCAGCTGGGATGTTTGTAACCGTTTGACTGACATTTCGTAATATCAATGTGATTTTGTAAAACTGTGTCACAAAGGTTAATTAAATGCAAAGCAGACATCTGTTCGTTGTCTAAGCGTTCACTCAGGGTGATGGGCAGTGTTTAAATTGAGCCATACACACTACTTGACCTTTTTATTCCAGAAGAGACCCCATCATGATTTTTGACCAAAATATATATTACTTTAATTAATTTATTTAAACCCTTGCCTGTCTTCCTTAAAACACAATTTGTAGTGTGTAACACATAGCTTTTCCCTTCCCGGCTGTAAATCTCTCTATCTCAGACGTTCACACCCTGATTGATTTGACTATTTCTGTAATTTTGTCCCAGACAGCAATGGTGGACCCTATTCGGTAATACTACTGATCTCAGTTGGTGGCACCAGAACTACATGTCATGTTTTCACAGCAGTGGGGTGAATACTCAACAGCATTTTATGATCTTATATATTTCAAAATGAAATATCCCATAATGAAATTATCCCCTATTTTTTGTGAGCAGTCTATATAAGCAAACTATGTTGAAGTTCCTCACAGCCCAGTATTAAAGATTATTTTGTGCAGACATTGCATCTAAATTTCACGACATATAATTCCAGTTAATGTCATTTTCAGTTCCAGGTTGTAACAATCCATAATGCAGAAAAGCTTAAGGGGATGAATGCTCCCACAAACACTATAGTTCACCCTGAGTACCTGGCGCATAGCGGACTATGGTATCATAGTCCATTTATTCCCAGTAATAGCTATTTAGAGTCAGTTCATGAAGTGGACCTTCTCAGTTAGCATCTTTATTTATTAATGGATCTCCTAAAGCAGTAAAACCTATTCCAATCATCATGTCTAGGCTAGGATAAGATAACAAAGTAATTAAAGGCATTAACTATGTCACTTTCTTTTTTTTTTCAAACCAACCTTTTTATTATCTTACCAATTAAGATATAATGTTTGTATTGGCCGGTCTGCCTGAGGTCTTTGTCTAGAAGGATGTGCCCGGAACAGATCTAACGGGAGCTAACCATGAGTGTCCTTGTAAGATGCTCAAACTGCCTCAAGTGAAACCTCTTGATACGAAGGAGGAAAACTCTCCTCCAAGGTTCCCCTGTTCGATAAACTCCTAAAATATAGCCCATCCCAAGCACCACGTTCCCTCCTTTTGTTAATTACTGGGATAAGTAATTTTTGTATACAGATTTCCTTGAATCATCATATACAACCCCAAGAACACAATTCAACACAACACAACATTCAGCACAATTCCAGAACTAGCTAGGATAGGATTTTTGTAAAATCAATAAACACACAAGTAAAGTGTTTTTTTTTTTTTTTAACGAGGCGAGCTTGTAGTTGCTTGACATTCAGCGGGAGTTCGTTTTACCACCTGGTTGCCATGACATAGAAGAATCTGATGAATGATTCTTGTCTTCCTCTCGTCTTACATGGAGGATCCAGTCGAGCCAAACTAACGACTCTGAGGGTACAAGGTACAGAGTATGGTTTCATTAGAGCCTTTAAGTAAGATGGGGCTGTTCCATTTTAGACTGTGTAGGGGAGCACGATGGTTTTGTATCTGATGTGAGCAGCTACATGGAGCCAGTGAAGTGAACACAGCAGTGGGGTGACATGAGAGGACTGGGCTAGATATAGATGGGTAGTAAAACCAAACATTGTTCTGTATTCTGGACGAGTTGAAGGGACCTGATTTCACCAGTCAGATGAGTCAGAAGAACACTGCAGGAAGAGCAACCAGAAGAGAACTGGGAAAGCACCTGGAAAGTCCACCAGAGCACCTTATTAAGCAGAGCACAACTGATGGACCAATCATAGTTCCTGTGTCTTTGGATTAAAGTTGAGTTCTTATTATCCCTCTTATTAATACTAGGGGTGTTCCGGTACCAGTTCTAGCACCATACACTTAGATGCTCCTCCACGTTAGTACCTTCATCAACAGAAGCCAGTCCCACCATGCCTGGGTCCCACCAGAGTGCAGGAACTCCCTCCATCATTTAGTTATTAGGAGCCGATGCTCCTCCAATAACTTACCGCTGAGGACTCATTATCTTCAATCTAATTCGTTATTTATTAAAACTTTACTAATTTAAATGTTAGTATTCATTTAAATCGTATTATTTACTTAATGTTACTATTACTACAACTTAATTATTTCAATTAACATCTAGGCCACCCAAGGTTTCTTCTTTCTCTATTCAGGGAGTTTTTCCTGTCCACTGTCACCCCAGGCTTGCTCAGTTTAGGACTGGCCTTTTGACTTTGGCTTTGCAATGGCCATTTTCTGGTGCTTTATCAAGTGTGGTGGCCTTAGGTTAAAGGTACTAATGTGTGTGTGTGTGTGTGTGTGTGTGTGTGTGTGTGTGTGTGTGTGTGAACAGTGACATACACACCTGGTCAAATTATATGTTTTATTGATTCTCTAAACGAAAAGAAGTTATCATGTCTACAAGAAACGTGCCGAAATGACCTGTTTATGCAAATGACTGTTTATATTATGAGCTTATTTATATTCTGAGCATACTGTGCAAAAGTTTGTACACCCTGGTGGTCAAAATGTAATAACATTCCCAGTGTTTAACAGAAATGTAAACATTTTGTGTAGTGAGCTAACAGCCTTAATAGCCTACCAGTCTAAACGTCCTTCTTTTTTCAGAATGTTTCACAAAAATTTGTGTTAATAATAATATATTCTTAGGTCGAACTCACTGGCACAACTTGTCTGAGATCAACCCAAATATTTTTTAATAAGAGTCATAAGAGTCATGTTTGCTTTATTTAAAAAGTTGCTGTATTGTCCAACCACTATTTTTGTGTGTTTTATACTTGGCCTTGACTTTTTCAAAGAAATTGCAGGTAAAATTTTCCTCTGATGACTCCTGCATACACAGTGCACTTGTGAACCACTACTCCTGTATCAGACATGCATTATTCTAGGATCTTTAGTGAGCTGTGACCTGACAGTATTGCCTTGTATACCTGGCCAGACTATGCAGGTTATAATTTAGACAGTAGAAATCACAAGCTTGAAATATATACAATATATTTTCTTAGGTATTGTGAGAGTAAGCTGTGTTTGTGTTTAATGCCAGCTGCTTTGTGGAACTCTTGGCTGGTGATTGTAAGTAACTGTAAGAGACTTGAAGGGTCACATTAATTATTAAGTATTAGATGTACCTTATAAGAACAACAACAACAAGAAAAACATATTGTATTAATGTTCAATACAGGCTCAAATTTTACTCTCTTGTGTGACTTGAGTGGGAACGGGAACGGGATTTCTTATCACCTGTAGCTCATCCTTCAAATCTCACCCAGTCCTTAGTGTGGCAAATAAAAATCACACGTGTAATCAATTTGAAACAGATGATGTTTTGTGATCCATGAATCAGTTATACATGTTGCTGGTTTCACATTTTTCAAGAAGATTTGATGCATCCCAATTGATATTAGTTTTGTCAGTTTCCTGTGGACAGTGGCAGTATATTTCAAATGAGTATTAGTTACCAAGCTTGCTTATATTGTACACATGAACACTTAATCTATCCTAGTGGTGCAGTTAAACTATTGTTGTGAATTTTCCAGCTCTTTTGCATTTAACGGCTGCATTTACAATACTACAGCATATAGCATGCTCTCCATTTAAGACATGCAAATATGTTCCATGGAGACAATACTATGCTATCCCACCAGTTCTCCCATAGGCATGGTTTTAATGGAATAATATGACCCAGACCAAGCGCAACATGGTTTGGCCAGCCACCAGGATTGTTATACACGCTCTGCGAGGCATCCTGGCATAAAGAAGCCTAAGGGTGCCTGGCAAGCTCAGAAAAATGTATATGATTCAGGCCAAGCTTTGGCTCATGAGGCTTTTGGAAATTGGACGCCAATAATGGAAGCCTTCCAACTGACAAATTAAAGGGAAAAGTTAAGCGGGTCTCGTTTTGGGCAATACCTTAAACTGAGAAGAAATAAATAGTGAACATGGAACAGGTTGAAAATCACATCCATTACCAAGGGCACTGATATGGAGTTGGTCCTCTTTTGCTCCTACATTTTACCTCTCCATTCATCTGGAAGGTTTTAAACACTAGATTTGGAACAACATGTTGAGATTCACTTCTTTTCTGATTTCAGGCATTCAGTCCGGGTAAGCCCAGTTCATCTTAAAGGTAATGAATGAGTGCTCTGACATATTTCATACATGTTTTGGGTTCTTGTGGAAGCAACAATACCCAGATGAATCTGTCAGGCAAATCAAATCGTGATTTACTCCAGAATATGTGTTTACTTCTCTTAAGTCCATCCGAAGTGGGCTTTACATCAAACCATCACTGTGCTTATTATTGGGACTGTGCTAGAAGTTAGAGTACTGGACTCTGGATCTGAAGGTCCAGGGTTCAAATCCCACCTCTGCCAAGCTGCTAGAGTTGGATCCTTAAGCAAGGCCCTTAATCTATAATTGCTTAAATTGTTAGACTGTATCAGATGTAAGTCTCTCTGGATAAGGGTGTCTGCTAAATGGCGTAAATTTAAATGTGCTGACATTGCATCCCGGGCCAGTTTGGGAGAGTAAGCATGGCAACTACAGCACAGCCAGCCTAGATGTTATATGTAAGAGCTGAATATATGTATATAGTAATAGTTTAGTTAAACAGAAGGCAAATATAACAATTAAAAGAGAGAAAATATAAAAACAATCATAAATATAATAAAACATAATAAAATTTTAGTCATTTCACAGGGCTTACATTTGACTGTGGTATTTATTTATGGTATTGATCTATAAAAAATCCATTATAAGTGTGCTTAAAGCATTGGAAGTGTGCCTTTTTCAAGCATCGGAATGGACGTCCACATACTTTTGGCTGTGTTGCGAATATAAAAGAAGTGTTTGAGACAAATGCAGAGTGAAATGTGGTTTATAAACGAAAATAAAAGACAATAAGTGTGAGAAAGACTCATTCTGAGAGAAATGCATGACTTATAACAGATACTGTTTCTACCACAGCTTTCATAGGTGTTATTATAACCTTTTGAAGCTGATTGTTTTCAGTGGCTTTGAGCTAAGGAGTGAGAAAGTGAAGGAGGGGGATGAAAATGTGGTTCCAATCGCTCACAAAGATGCTTTTGTTCTCCCACTCTATTCCTGCACAAGCCAGTGAACCAGCCCAGTCCTGGTTTGTCAAAAGCTACTTAATTAGATTCATTAGGGAGGCCACGAATGTGAGCAAGACTATGCAAAATCATCGCATGGACAGCGTGCTGGTAGATGGAATTAAGTAGTCTTAGTCATTACATAAACAGGTCATAGTCTGAGGTCGATGGTCTTACAGGAGCTCAATGTTCACTTTTGGTGCTGGATGTTTCCCAGGATTTAATATTGACATGGGATGGGCTAAGGCAAAGTTAAGCTTAAAATACATTAAGGGCTAACCATAATGTGGTTATTTATTCAAATGTTAACAGGAGACAAACATTTTCCTTAAAGTGATAACAAAAAGATTTGTGTGTGCTTATTGAACACATTGGTTGACAAAAATTTGGGGATAGCTCAAAAGGGGATATCCCATAATGAAATATTGCCTAAATTTTGTGAGAAGTGCAGAATAAATAGACGGGAAAAACAAATTAAAAGAAAAATACAGTACATATATTTTCAAAACAAATCATATCACGTTCGTGGCAAATAAATAGTTGACCCAGAATTACTGGCCAAGGCTTGCTGATGTTTTAGAATAGTTATGAACTTGCAGCTCTTGGCAACAATATGGCAAAAAGGACTATTGGCAACAATAAGCAAACAATTTACAAGTGGCTTCCCACTGCAGCTTGCCATTGATATTTTTCTGACAAATTTGGCCTTAGTGGCAACACACAATCAGAGAGTATCAGAAGTTTTGGAAATACTAAAACCAGCCCTCTAGGACCAACAAAAACAACACGTTAATAATAATAATAATAATTGAAATCGCATTTTTTCCCCATTCTGATGCGCACCAAGTTGCGTTTCTGCAATGTGATTAGATTTGCATTAACGATCAGAGCGATCAGACGATCAGATGCACCATATATTTATATATGCTTAGCTTATATTTATATATATATTAATGAAACATAAGGCAAATGTATACCTTTATCACAAGAACATCTGTTGTAAGTCCTATTTTATATGAAATTGTTGTGACAAATAGAATATAAAAAACCTAAAACCTATGGCAGAGTTACCAGTTGTTATGGGATGTGTTAGGACCCAAGTATGCGGGACCGAGGAATCTCAGGGCTTATCATAATAATGGGGAAATAATATATAACCAAACTGAAAAGGGGAAAAAGCTCTCTAACATATGCAAACAAAAAGGTGAAAAGATGCGCTGCATCCCTGCTGGGAGCAACGCGTGTATAAATCACGGTGAACGTCAGGGGGCTGCCCTTTACGGCCGAATATGAGGTGTGAGCGTGCAAAAGGCTCGATGAGGTGCCGATTTGGGATGCACCGGGGGCGAGTGTGAGGTCAGAGCGCACCTTAGAACGGAACGAAAACCCCTAAAAGTGTCCCATAAATGCTAAATACCTCAGGGGTTTCCCCCGTACCCGTCTGTTGGCACTAAAAGCCCCAGGACGTTATTAACTAGTCAACAAACTAAGCGAGCAAACGTCCAGCATGTCAAGGCGCGCTTGAGCACGTGCGCACCGGTGATCGGGGGCACGGTGGAGTGAAACGACCTGGACACAAACATTGCTAGAACTCCTGCTTAATTAGAGGGAGGCTCAGGTGTTCGTCATCAGGTCGTTAACTAGACACTGGTCATAAACTGCCTCACCGATTGTTCTGTAACAGCCATCAGCTAGGCAGCACTGCAAGGGAAAGGTAGGAACCTTAACACCAGTCTCGTAGGATCAAAGTTTTAATCCCTTTGGGACAGAGTATAAAACTGTCATTGGTAGAGTGACAGGGATACCCCAAGGGTGAAATACCCGTCTATTAGGATTAGATAACCAGACCTACAAAAGTAAGAGTACCAGATTATTAGGGCTCTATTAGGAGTAGGGTACTAGTCTTTCAAGATTAAATCACAAACCAGTACAAGAGTACCATTCCCTCAGGAATAAACTTCCAGTCTCTCAGGTATAGAGTATTATTCATTAGAGAGTATCAGTCTCTCTCACAGATGTAGCATAGAATTTTTTTTAAAGGCTAGACCTATAGCCATAGGCTAGAGACTCATCGAGTCAATGTGAAATGGTTTAAATGGTTAGAAGTGAGAGAGAATATACAGTTTTGTCAGTGGGAGTTGCGTGTGTTCTTGTGTTAGGTTTGGGCGCAAATAAAAAACAAAAAACAAAAGTTTACTACTTATAATACAGTAGAATGGGCACATACACTTACCACTTACAGCTCATTATAAATATGTACACGGAAGTCATACACAGACCTCTAGACCTAGCGTGAGCTAACAAGCATCTCAGGGCCGGTAAGACACACACACACACACACAAACACACACATATTGGACTTAAACTCTTAGACTCCCACCTCTGTGTGGATGTGTAGTTGATGATCAGCCATGACGTCCGGAGTTAAAGGACAGATTTTCATTTCTTTTAGAATTTATTATAATTTTTAGTGAACGGCTGGTGATCAGTCATAAAACAGCACACATACCTGTATTTGTCTTTTAGGAATAAGGGACCAGTCTTCAGGAACAAGAGTATAAGTCCTTCACTAGAAAAGTACAAACCATTTAGAGATTGTAAAGTCTATTGCTGATAGACTGCCAGTTCCTGAGGGGTAGGGAACCAATCCAACAAGAGTATTGTACAAGGTTTTCTCTGCTAGACCAGTCAGTTTAGAACAACTGGCATAATTCGAAGAATGCTACAAAATAAGTCACCCCTAGCTAATCAAAGGTTAATACTGTAGCATAATGTAGAAAAATATAAATGCAATATGCAGGAAATTGGCACTAAAATATAGTGAAATCTACTATAAAATCTACTATAAAGTGTTTTGCTATTGCTTTTCACTGTCAATCCATTACTCACTATATTATATCAATTTTCAACTCTTAATTCTAAAGTAAGATTTGTGTTATTGATTTTAGTCAACCATAGGTTAATATAAATGTGACAATAAGGTCGCCTGTGCTATGATACAGTATAGACAATTTTTAACTCATCAGTTCATGATACATTTAACTTGAACATAAAATAGCATTTGATGTATTTGCACGATTATGGAATCGATTAATTTGCTTCGATTCAATTGCTTTGTACTCCTCATTTTCGGTACTGACCAAGCCTTCTGGAACGAATTAACGAGAAGAACTGATGTACCACTGCACTGTGACTTATCTAATGTATAAAACATAAGCCACAGTATATGCTTTGTATGGTCAGGAACTTCTGTTACAGGTTTACTTTAGTAAAGTAAAGTTTTAATTTGCATTTGTGAATGTTTGTTTGTTAATTTTATTTATTTAACACCACTATCAGCTTCAGTAAAGCCACCATACGAGGTTACACCTATACACAAGATCATCTCAACACTAGTCATATATTTGCACTTTCAATGATAATGTAGCACAATTAATTAACCTAATACATTTCTATGGAATGTGGGAGAAAACTGGAGCACCTGGAGTAAACCCACAAGGACATGTGGAGGACAGACAGACTCTACCACTCTGAGACTGAAGTAGGACATTCTTGCTGTGAGGCGGCAGCGCTGCCCACCTAGCCGCCATGCCACCTGCATTTGTGACTGTAACATAGTATAATAGTGACAAAAGTTTTCTAAACGAATCCCTTGCCTATGCCGTTCTATCAGCTGCAGTACTGCTGAATGGCAGTTCTTGATGCTGATGCTGATGCTGTCTGGGTATTCAGCTTAGGCTTGCTCCCTTGGCTTTTCCGCTCCCCGAAATTCCTCCTGATTCCTTGAATTGTTTAATGATGCACAATGTCGAGGGAGAAATGTGTAAATCGCTTACAATCTCTCTTTGAGGTACATTG
Source organism: Parotocinclus haroldoi (assembly GCA_034779995.1). NCBI lineage: Eukaryota > Metazoa > Chordata > Actinopteri > Siluriformes > Loricariidae > Parotocinclus > Parotocinclus haroldoi. Next base: position 9,402 of record JAUZST010012378.1, read on the forward strand.
TTTTTAAACATTTCATCAATTTAGTCATGCATTTGTTGACCAACCGGGGATTACCTGGTCATCTTTGCTCGGGCAAAGAATTTTGAGGATACTGATTTGGTATCAAATATGATTACAATCACCTGCTCATATCACATCTATGAAATCTCTCTTTCTCACACACACACACACACAGGGTCAAAGGACACACCGTTTGAATCAATTTGGACTTTTCGCGGTTGTTTAGGTTTCTTCATTGGTAGAGGTCCCAGTTTTTAGATAGATAGATAGATAGAAACAGGGTTTCTAAAAATGTCAAATTTCGTTTTGAAGTATCTTCCAATTTGTGTGAGCAATATATATATATAATAATTATTATTATTATTATTTTATGCCTCCAATAAAACTCTAACAGGCCTAAAAACAAAAACAAAATAGTAAAAATAAATAAATAAATGCACTTGACCAAACAAAATATGAAATACCTTTAATTTATAATGACAGCAATAAAATAAAAGTTTCTTTATCAAACCTTTCCATACTGTAAGTAATTTCTTCTGATTTTGGGTTGTATTTGAGCGTCACAGCATATGAATTCCAAATCCTTTTGTGTTAGCATTTCCATGTGAAGTACATTTAAACCTGCCACAACTTTAGACAAATACAAACGGAGAGCCTTACCACCATGGCAAACCATCACTAGCTCATTCAATCTTTCTAATGCTTCGTTGTTATAGTAACACTTTTACTTAATGGCATTCCATGCATGCTGTGTTTTATTACGTTCAGGGTGTAATGTGTATGCATGCAGAAGCTTAAATTCAGTGAGCATATAAACACTTCAGTCAGAATCTGCAATCAGAATGATTTCATACGTATTGACTAAAATACATGTAAATGTAAAAGTGATGGTTGGAACCCAGTTGGAAATAAATCATAAATCCCTTCATCCAGCTTTTAATGACTCCACAACCAATGATGTTTGACTCAGGAAACAATAAGATCAGCATTTTGGGCTTTGGTTCTTTTCCAGCCTAACTGCTATGACCACTAACCACAAAATTGTGTTCAGTTGGATGCGTCACTCTTCAGTTGGTCTAGATTGCAAATTTGGCTTAGACGCCAGAGTCCAGTACAGAAAAAGAAGTCAAGTAGGCCAACCAATTTATTAAAAACAACAAAAGAGCAGTTCACATGAGTGACGCACAAAGGGATTGGGGAAAGTTTTGGATAGAGGGGTAAAGCAGTGACTCATTTTGTGGCTTAGTCAGCAACAGTTTCTAAATTTACAGCAGAAACCGATGCAATTTAATCAGTGATTAAAGATAACGATTTAATTCTAGATCTATGCTTGTCGGTCACCTTATTAGGTACACCTTTTCAACTGCTTGTTAATGCCAATATCTGATCAACCAATCACATGGCAGCAACATATAAGTAAAGTCATACATGGCCTGATAAAACTGAAACTCAACCGAGAATCACCTGCTGGTTTGACTGGTCTACTTGGATTTTTATGCAAAGCCTTTTGTTATGGTTTAAAGAGAATGATCCAAAAACTTTCCGGAGAGCGTCAATTTCCGAAAATGTTTTATCGATGCCTGGGGTCAAGGAAGAATGGCCAGACTGGTTCTAGCTTTCGATAGAAAGGCAACAGTAACTCAAATTACCACCGAGGTATGCAGAAGAGCATCTCTGAAGTCTTGTCAAGCCCTTAGAAACCAGCTTTAAAACGTCTCCTAAAATTCCCGAATACTTTGTACAGCCTGTCTTTATCCAGACCAGGGAAACAGTCTGTACTGTCATAGTTCGCTAATGTAATAATAAAAAAAAACAGAGGAGAACCTGATCCTAATTATGTGCAGTGTGGAATAACACCCCACACCCTGTGTGTGTCTGTGCATACTTATTTTGTGGTGTGAAAAACATTTACTGGGTCTCTCCTGCTGTTTCGCGTTCACATTTTTGACTGGTTTATTTACCCCTCCTGGTGGACAGAGGCTGTAACAACTAATAAGGCCATGGGATAAGTCAGCATAACGTGGAGGAGCAATGAAAGATCGTACAAGAGATTCAGTTGATTAACTGATTGTTCATTTAAGAA
>JAUZST010012379.1:0-11483 GCA_034779995.1 Parotocinclus haroldoi
TAACACCTCTAACAAACTAACTACTTCTAACCTCATCTTTTTCTTTCTCTTCTCTACTTCTCTTTGACCTCCTTAAGCGTCTGCCAAATGTAATGTAATGTAATGTAATGTAATGTAATACCACTGCTGATACAAACCTGTGCTAGACTCCAAGCTGTGCTTAAACCTCAACCTCCTCTTGCATGCAAACGATTAAGCCTGACTCCCTAATTCAAGCCCTAACATGTGGCCAAATCTCGAGAAGTTGCTTTGCGACTTTCATAAGGTCCCGAGACCCTCTTCGGAGCTCTAAAGTGCATCTCCATTAAATTGAACCGAACGTTTCAGCTTAGACCAGGACATGTGTTCCAACATCTGCAAATGTGTGTCATCAGCATCCTCATGTAGCAACACTGCAGTCATCCAAGCATGGCTTACCCACCAGAGCTTTCAGCTGCAGCTAAAAAGTCCTCATTTTACCATTAGTGCTTCCAAATGGCTGGTGCCCCTCTGAGTCAGATGCAGAGGGTGGGCAGATGATGGGAGAGCAGATAAATGGAGAGGTTGTTCATTCTGTCTAAGGGCAGCACTTGACTCCCACACTCTCGCTCTGTGTGCAGGGATACGTGGGAGATCCGTGACATGCAAAATCCCCATTATGCCACTCTGAACAAATGCAGCATTATTGAGTGAAATGTATGAACAGAGCTAACCAGAATTGGACAGGACTACTAAGAGCCTGGGATACAAAAGCAGAATTCGACAAAACGGCATAGTAAATACAAAGCAGGCCACACAATAGCTTGACAAGACTCAGGCTTAGACAGGCTGAGACTTGCCAGATGTGTACTGTGAACCCAGACCTTGTGCCGCTGAATGACATCATGGCCCTGGGGGCTAAAACTTTTCCCAAGGCCCCCAACCTTTGTGGGTTGACGCTGTGGATAACTAATCAGAAGACTAGGAGTTCAGGTCCGATGCTGCCAGGTTGTTGTGCCCTTCGGAGAGGCCATCAAATGGTACTTGCTCATCAGTTCTAAGGAGGGTTTGGTGTTTAAACTCGTCTCCAATTCAGAACAGGTTCCAAAGTTCCAAGAGCAAAAGGTACTTATCGGTTTCTATCAGCCATTTCATGCTATCATTCAATACACCGTTGTGTATAGTGCACAATACCGGACATCTGTATTAAAGAAACACTTGTCGGGACCGGTGTGTAGTCATGTACATCACCAGGTAGATTTGTTTTTGATACGCTGGCAGGGCATTTGAAGAAAATGGGCGCTAAACGGGGATTAGAAGTTTAGCTCCATTTTTAGAGAAAAGGCTAAATGCAAAACGTGGGGAAAGTTGAAAAGGAGAGTTTACAGCACCTGTAATAGCCATATCTCCTTAGCAATTCATTCATTCATTCATTCATTCATTCAATTTCTTATACATTTATCCTAGTCAGGGTCACAGGAGAGCTGGTGCCCAACCGGCAGCACAGGGTGCAGGGCAGAAACAACAAAACACACACATACACACACACACACACACACAAACGCAGAGGACATGCAGAGGGTTAGGATCAAACCGGGGATCTCAGAGCTGTGAGGTGGCAGTACTAAGCGCTGCACCACCATGCCACCCTCATTAAGAATTAATAGGCTAAAAATCAATAGACCACAAGTTGAAATATTAAATAAAAACAATATGCTATATAGCGTAACATTTTTTTTTACCATGTTGGAGTAAAAAAAATAAAACAATACACATCTGAACACAAAAATGTAAACAATATCCAACGGGTTTCTGTAAATCCCATTCATCATAGTCCTCTACTAAATGTAAATCAGACGTTTGGGATGCATATTTCCGCACCGTCTTTGCTCAGTGGTAAAGGCTCTGGACTAAAAAGCAGAAGGCTGCGAGTTCAAATCCAATGCGAGTTCAAATTCCTCTGTTGGGCAACGTCCTTAAGCTAAGCTCTCAGTGCAATTCTGACAAAAGCTGTAAGCAGTAAGCGGGGTGGAGAATCTAGACTGCTGCCTTGTGTAAGACCGTGTGTCATGAGCTGTAAATCGCTCTGGATAAGAAAGGGCACCAACAAAATGCTACATTACACTTTAAGTCTAAAACACAAGAATCTTAACCCAATAATGATCGCATCACATTTGGTGCCTTTCCTTGTGAACACAAGCGAGGGTGTTCTATATACTGGTCACCAGCACAGCAGCACCTACACGGCTGTCTTGGACCCCAAGCAACTCTCAAGCACACAGTCAAATCTGACTGTAGCCGAGCCAGCCACAGGATATCAAAGCAGCCGGGGAACAGGCACTGGGCATCCTGAGCACCTATTTGTGCTCTGTGCGAGGCAAACGCCGCCAGGAGCGCAGTAATGCCTCACAATATTATATTAAATGGACTTTACAGCCAAAGGACGGCGTCTCTATTGGCCTCTAGTGCCAAAAACAGCATTTATCAACCTCAGATTTGTCATGTTGCATATGCTGCATGAGGCAGAAGATGACAGAGTTGTTGGTGTACTGCAGAGAGAAAATAGCAAGAATAGTTCAGGTATTACGATCAAAGAATTGCTGTTTTTTTTTTGTTTTTTTTTTTTATCCACAGCGTCTGTTAGTCAAAGGCATTTCTCATCACGCCTCGAGCGAAGAACTTTATTTGATAAAAGATCTCATTTTATCACGTCAATATCTAACCTTCGCTTCTGCTCGGCCGGCAGGTGTGTGTGTGTCCAAAATAGCCCTACTACCCAATTAATAAAACCTGTAGCCTTGGCACAGGCGGCTTGTTTTGGCTAGCTCCGCAGACATCAAAAAGCAGCTGTTTGTTCTCTGCCCCGGAATTTATAGCATTGTGAGTCACACGGCAGCTAACAGAGGTTGTTAGGACAAAAAAGATGAATGAACCAAAAATGGCGGGGCCCAGAACCAGTACTTATTAGCAGACAAGGTGGCAGTGAGCAAAGCGCTTTGAAAGGAAACGCTCTCATTTCACACGTCTGGGTTCTCAGGAAAGCAGCGAATCAGAACGGCGAGCCTGTCTGTTCATTTTTAATCTCGTTAACATCTTTGAAGTCGAGAGCGTCACCAGCTAAGCTCGCCTTTTTTTTTTTCCTTTGGATGCCTTTTGAGGTCGCAAAACGCACGCTCGTTCACGTCTGAGCGAAACATTGTGATAAACACAAAAAGCAGAGCTCGTCCTGATAATGAGAAACCAGAACAAAACAGCTCTATACGTACTTATTTACAGGCTAGGCCAGACTAATCAGAAGCATTCTGTGGGAGGAGTTAGGCCACATGAGAAGGTCTAACTGTAAACAGGACGGAATTGCACACAGATGGAAGCCTAATTCACTTTTTCGTGCTTGAGATTTGCGCTTCATCTGAGTGCACGCCGCCTTCTCGCAGGACGGGACTGAACCTCACAGGTCGTGCAATAGATCTACGTTTTATGAAGCGGATGAGATTTAAAGGTCAGCCCCTCAAATCGCTTTAGATACAAGTGTTTTAACAAAGGTTATGATAAAACCGTGATAAATTAGGCTTGGGAGAGAGTGAATTAACTCAAACGATTACTGTCTGCGGAATTACCCATGACAAACGATATTACTCTGATGAAGGTGCCATATGTGCTCATTAAAAGTCTTAAGACATTTTTTGTTCCCTAATAGTTATATAAATTACAATACAAGCTTCATTGCCAGCTAAAACAGTTCCCATTTTCACATGATGGCATTATTATAATGACATTTTCACTTTATTAGGCACACCTGTTCAGCTGCTCGTTAAGGCAAATATCTGATCGCTCAATCACACGGCAGCTACTCGGTGCGTTTAGTCATTTGATCAAAACGACCGGCTGAAGATCAACTCGAGCATCAGAATGAGGAAGAAAGGTGATTTAAGTGACTGAATTAGTACTGAAGATTTCAGAAACTGCTCATCTACTGGGATTTTCTCACACAGCACCATCTCTCGGGTTTATAGAGAACTGTCGGAAAAATATCCAGTGAGTAGCAGTTATCTGTGTGCAAATGGCTGCTTGATGCCAAAGGTCTAAGGAGAATGGCTAGACTGGTTTGAACTGACAGAAAAATAACGGTGAATTTAATTCGATTCAAATGTATTTACATAGCACTTTTTACAATAAGGCGCTGTCTCAAAGCAACTTTACAAAATTCTATTCTCTTAAAAGGCCACTTCCATATTGAGCAAGCCCAGGGCGACAGTGGAAAGGGAAAACTCCCTGAAAGTACAAGGAAGAAACCTTGGGAGGACCGAGACTCAAAATGGGACCCGTCCTCCATGGGTGGCCTAGATCAATTAACCATTCGTTACATCTGAGCTATGCAGAAGAGCTTCAGAGAGATCACACGTGTAATCATTGCTGAGAGTTAATCTGTCAATATATAAAATGATTAGATTTAATTGAATAGGCCTTATAAAGCAGGAAAAGATTTAATAAAACAGTTGAGATACTGTAGATAGTCCATATATATATATATATGTATATATATATGTATGTGTGTGTGTGTGTGTGTGTGTGTGTGTGTGTGTGTGTGTGTGTGTGTGTGTGTATCCATCTATCTCTCTGTTGTATCTACCCATCTCTAGCATGTTCATGTTACTCTCAAAAGAAAAGTGAACTTCCAGATACTCTCATTTCACCCCAGTATTCGTTGCCTGACTGGAAATATTAATAACATCTTTTCGAGTGGTTTTTAAATTGTGTACACATGTTCCTTACGACCCCAGGCTGGGTTTGAATAAGCCAGGGGTGAAACAGATAAAGCCTGGCCATTTGCTTTGAAATTACTCAAATGGATGTTAAAAAAAACAGATGTGCAGTACAAATAGGTTTCATCTGAAAGTCCGATGATTTCCAACAAAACACGTCATTGTTTGTAGATCCAAACTATCAGTTTCTTCATGTCACAAAAAAGTTTTGCGACGGACAAGTTGAAACAACATCCTTTCCACTAAGACAACTTCCATTGTGTAGCAACCAGACGTGTAAAAAAAAAGGCTCAACATAATCCAGTTCTACTAATGCCTCTACATATTTCTTATTCCATCACAAATGCAACAGGTGGGCACCGAGAAGCCTTTGATGGAGTGGCGGAGTGGCAGAAATAACCCGAGGGCTTTTACGATGGAAGAATGGGCGCTCTGACATTCTCTGACGGGCTTTGTCTAGTCTTTTTGTTGCCTCGGACAGAACTGAGGTGTAATGGCATGCACCAATGCAGATAATAAGAGCGCCAAGGCAAGAGCTCTCAATGGTTGCCTTGTGAAGGATCATGAATAGTTCCCATCTCTGGCACCAGCTAAGAGCCTGACTCCACAAAAGACCCGGGCCACGTGTCCCCTCGCTCTCAAACAGAGGGCAGATAATGAGCAGGTGCGTCATGCCTGCCCTTCGATTCTCCTCCAGTCTTGTGGTTTGAATCTAGGCAGACGCTTTTCTGCTTAGAAAGTTTCAGACAGGTGGGCGTCTTGATCGGAAACCTTTCGGGTCCAAGCTATTGGCGGACGGGAAACCAGTCGTACTGTCTTTTGCGTTTTCTTGAATTCATTTCTTGGCCACGGATATAACAATTGGCACAACCCGTTGTGCGACTGTTAGTTCCCCATTTAAAAAAAAAAAACACAGATAACCCCAAATCCTTTGGGACATAGGGAGCAGTGTGTGGGGTGTGTTTACTCCAAAGAGGGGGATCACTTTAGTCTAGACAAACACAGTGACAGAGGATATGGGAGGGCCCACAAAGGCGGGAAAGGCGGATCGAGGCAAGCCATATGTCTCTAGAGAAGATAAATCTTGATTAGACGACGTGGCCACCAACTGTGGGATCCGGTAGCAGTACATGTCGGAGGCAACGGAACCCTGACAAAAGCTTTAACCAGCTGAAAAAAAAAGGAGCTTTTCATGGTGATATGTCATGCTGAGATGTTTCCATGGTTACAAAAACAAATTGCAACACACCAGCAGAGACCAGTTAGCCTCCATTTGTCATCTCGGATAAGTAAATAAATGCTGCCTGTTATTCACAGGCAAACCGCAAATAGTTACAGACTATATTCTTTACTTCAGCGCTTTTCAAAGACCAGAGGCTTCACGTATATCGTCGCCGTGTGCTTAGAACTGAAATGTGAAAGTGTTCCAAAATAGAAGCACATTGTTTTTGTGCTCACTTGCCAGGATTCCAGTGCACACTCATTTTCCCGATAGGACTGTCCATGTTAGATAAGAGAGACTGAATGGTTTAATTAGTGCATGAACAACAGTCTCATGGTGATGACAGACATTTTAACGTGAATCAAGGAATCAAAACGTAATGAAAATCACACTGACATGCCACAGGAAAGAAAAAAAAAAACTTGAGGAAGATCAAGGAGGAAAAGGTTTGAATGGTGACTGCTTATGTCTCTTCGATTGAATAGGTCAATATCTGGCGAATGAATGACTCGCTCGGTTCACAGATCTGGATAAGCAACCTCAACGAAAGCCTTCACGCAGTGACGTCCAGAGGAAACCCCAAACACAACCTGTAGAGCTGAATTACATTTCTGTCATTTAGCAGACGCCCCTATCAAGCAATTAAGGTTACCAGCTGGTAATTAAGCAGCCTGGCAGAGACAAGTTTTGAGCTCTAGACCTTCTGGTCCATTGTCCAGTACCTTAAGCTCTAGGTTACCACGGTCAAGAACATTTATCCCTCTTTTATTAATCGTCAAATCCAGTGACCAAAACACTGCTCTATAAATCACAGAACAGCCAATAGACAGAAATCGAGAAATTAGAACAATTCAATTCAGTTTTATTTATATAGCGCTTTTTACAATGTAGCATCGTCTCAAAGCAGCTTTACAGTAATACATTATCTAAAAGGCCAATCCCAAGTTGAGCAAGCCCAGGGCGACAGTGGCAAGGAAAAACTCCCCAAAATGGTAGGAAGAAACCTTGGGAGGAACCGAGACTCAACAGGGGACCCGTCGTCCATGGGCGGCCTAGAACAATAACACATCTGGCCCTGAACCTGATCAGCAACTTGAACTCGACCACTCGCACACTTACAAACACTCACTATAACCTACCAACAACAAAAATGCACTCCACACCGGACAACCTACCCAAAAAAAAAAAAAAAAAAAAAGATCCCCAGATCAGAACAGAGTACAGACCTAGTAATCACATAATCAAAATAGATTGACAGTGGTGCTCACAGAGCTCAGAGGTGGAGACAGAGCTGCATTGCCTATCACAAAGCTCCAAATACAACTCCACCAGAAACCAATTGTACAACAAAAGCAGCTTCTCCGCAGGATGAAGATAAACAAATCGAGCTGGTTATTAGGGGACAGTAGAGAGAGATCAATCACAGCACTGTTTGTTACAGCCTGCCACAAACTGAGAGACGCCCACTAACCCCTAACGAAACTAAATCATTAGTAATTCGTGTAATACTGTACATTGTATCTCTCTCGCTCCATCTCATTATATATATATATAAATAATAATATCCAGATTATTCATCTAGAGTGTTTTTCTTACACATTATTTAATCACTGTTTATCGACTGCTTTGCCAATACTGTGCTCCTAACATTCAGGCCAATAAAACCCTTTTGAAACTCGAACAGAAGTTAATATGAAATTAGGGATGCCCCTATACCAGTACCAGGTATTGGATCCAGTACTCTGCTCAAGCACTCGTAGAATTATTCGATACTTGGCAACCGATACCAATTTACAGCAATGTAACTTCGAGCAGGTAAATAAAGAAGCAATGTCAGCAGTCTGGAAATAATTTATCATCACATGTGAATGTTTAGCAGAGCTGAATGTTAATAGTCAGAAAGAGAGGAGCATCTTATTCAAATAAATCCTGTTTTCAAAACGACTGTAAGAACGGTAACGGTACGCCGTATCGGGAAATATCCAAAAACAACAACAAACAAACAAACAAAAAAAAAAACGTGACCGTACCAGCAGCCTATACGATAAGATTAGATCATCGTTTAGAAATCCTGGTTTAATTCAGAGTGTTTTAACAATGCACTGTGACTCAGCATATACGTACATGGTGTAAATGTATGGGGTGAAAGTTGAGCACAAACGACTAGTTTCACATGTATAAATATAGCATCCATCATCCGGCAGGACTCAGACAGCGGCCCTGCACTGCGCTTTGTGTCGAGAACGCACATTAAATGAGAAGTCTGTCAGACTTGAGGGATTGCAGAAGAATGAAATTTCCCTTTTCATAAAGGTCAGCACAATCGTTTTCCCGCTCTGTGTTACGCAGAAAAATGCCAGGCAGCCTCCCGCAGCCGACTGAACCCTGAGAGAATGCAGCGCACAAAAAGGAAATAAATCAGATGCCCCCCGAGTTCCAGTCAAATACTGATATTAAAATTCGCGGCTTGCGTGACGGTTTATGGGACGCTTGAAATATTTCGGGTTGGTACAATTTTAAGCATAAAGTCGAAAGGCTGAGACTGTCCAACTGCAGCCTTGCAGTGAAAATGAGGGGCATCAAGGATTTCATCAAGTTGATTAAAATACACTAAATTATAAGCCACCAGCTAGGCGCAGGCTTTCTGCGACCCAAACCAGGATCAAAAGAATAAGAAAACGATTGAATGGATACAATAAAGTTATACTAGTGCACAGATTTTAAGAACAAATAAATACTAAGTGTTGTTACATCAGAATCCGATTGTTTTGAGTAATAATAAACCGGTGTTTATTCACAAAGAACTACTTTAAGGCTATCTACATTTATGGCATTAAGCAGACGTCCTTATCCAGAGCGACTTAAAACTCATACAGCTCAGCTTGACAGAGGTGGGATTTGAACCCATGACCATCAGAGTCCAGTACCTTAACGGCTAGGCTACCGTATTTCCAGCATACACAGCAGACAGAAATGTAGCACCATTATCCAGAGTTCACAGTCCTACAAAAAAGGCAATTGTGGCTTAAGTGCCTTGCCCAACTGTGCTAGCTTGGCAGAGGTGGGATTTGAACCCTGGACCTTAAAGCCCATAGTCCAATACCTTAACCTCTAGGCCAGCACAGTCCCACATCTATAGTTACTGTGGTGGCCTAGTGGTTAAAGGTACTGGACTCTGAACCTTAAGGTCCAGGATTCCAATCCCACCTCTGCCAAGCCACCACTGTTGGGGCCTTGAACAAAGTCCTTAATTAATCAATTGTAAGACCGTATCGACTCTAAGTGTGGATAAGGGCTTAATGACATAAATGTAAATGTACATGAACTACGGCGCCAATCCTTTATGGGACCTAACGAAATAGCAATCGGTGGCTGCACTGAGCACTTTGATCATGCCACGTGAATAGAAGCAAATGATTCAAATAACAGCCAGAAACTTCAGTCTTTCGATTTTTACTCTCAAAATACGAATTTGTTCTTGAAATATTAGGATTAATTCTAAACAATATTACACGTTTATTCTCAAAGTCCAGCCCAAAGACGTTTTTTCAGTCATCCAAAAACACTTCTGGCTTGCAGCCGTCATCGTATAATGTAAATAACTGCATGCTCACTAGCTCAATCCACATGCGTGTATAGCTAGCTATGACATCACTCCTCACTGCATTCACAACAACCCGATCTGCTCGGCTTCTAGGCTTAGATGGGTTAAGGTACGGAAGAGTGTCGAGCATGAACCTGAAAACCCTTTTCTCTCCCAACCAAAAGCGAGATCCGCCCCGAAAATTCAGCAATGGAACATTTTCAGCTGAAGCATGTATTTAACACAGGAAAACTCTCAAAGTGCAGGGTTTGACCACTTCAGACTGGAGATTTATTATAGCAGAGAATGAAATTAAGGAACGAAAAACTGCCGAGAGGTTCAGGGGCATGGCAGGGCATCTGGGATGCAAGCCACAACACCGAAAATGACATTTGTAACGATTACGCAGATACATCTACATTGTCATTTATCTCATTTAGCAAACGCCCTTATCCAGAGCGACTTACAATTAATACAGTCCTACAATCCAAGCAATTGTGGATTAAGGGCCTTGCTCAGAGACCCAAACTGTGGCAGAGGTGGGATTTGAACCCAGGACCTCCTGGTGCATAATCCAGTACCTTAACCACGAGGCCACCACTGTCCCAAAAATCAGGTTTTTTTTTTTTTTATCTTACGCTTTTAGAATGATTTTAATAAGCTTACCGAACAAAAATGATCCTGTGACTAAAGCATACTAAACAACTTGCAATGACTCCATGAACTGGGTTTGACAAATAATCATTTAAATAAAAGAAAATAACTGATTCACATCAGTTCTATTCAATCTGAGGATTTTGCAGGCCACTCCCTGAACGATCATTTGAGGCCCTGTGAACACGAGTCTTCTGAACGGTCATCGTGGAATACAGTGATAGGAATGTTATGTTCCTCGGTAAGATAATGAGAAAATTGTAGGCATTGTGTTTTGCATTTACTGTCACCTTAACCAAAGGAACCACTTCAGCACAAGTGAAACACCCTCAGAACATTTACAGAACCCTCTTCCAGTTTGAGTCTTGCGTGCCACTCGGCTCCATATGTTCATGGTATGCATTCTTGTCCAGCAAAGCGGTTTTCTTCACAAGCTGTGAAACCACCCAGGGCAATCCTTATCCGTCAGTTGGCCACAATTTACTGAGAAGAATTTACTGCAGGCAGGGATTTTTGCTACTGCTGGTCGAAATTTCGGTGCAGATCTTGTACCGTTACACTATGGCCTTTGCCACGCCCGAATGCTCCAAACTGCCAGCAGTGCACAGGTACATTGTCGCTGGTGTTCAGGGGTGGAAATGTCTTCTCCTATGAGCCCCATCTCTTTGAAGGTGTGGAAGAAAAACATGTTCATGCAAAAGTCATCTGTACAAACCGAGCCTCCACGAAAAGCCAAAAATGCTGCTTTACTTGAGGGTTTTTTTTCCACATCTGGTCTTCAAACAGGGCCAAAAAGCCTAATTTCACACAACTCAAGCCATTAAAAATGATTGCTCGGACTCAATGGGGTCGGCAAAATGTGATGTTTGTTACTGGGAGCGCTTTTAATGCTTTTGAGCAAGGCTGAAAGGCCACAATTACAGAGTTAACAGAGCTCAGTCCTTCTGGAGTGTTAATTCTTACAACAATATGAGGCGTAAACAGTATGGATTTTGTCTTGGCAGGAGAATGGAAGGCAGGAAGCAAACTTAATGGCTGTTAAAGTAGGCATCAGACGAGGCGAGGCTTTGCCTGAGTGAACAAAAACACTCGCTCATCCACCGCGGTGGCATATGGCAGCTGTTGCACGGTTCTAGAATTCAAACCCTGCTAGAAGTCTGATTGTGAAAGGAAAGCATCACAGATGATCAAAGTAGCATTAATTTGGATTCTTAGCATTTTTTACTGAACAAGCAGAACGGAGTAATTTGAGGAAAACTCTCAAGTCTGTATGCACGTATTAATAAGCAGAACTGCCAAGACT
>JAUZST010012380.1:0-11483 GCA_034779995.1 Parotocinclus haroldoi
GTTCAATGACTTTAAATAACTCACCATGAAGAAGTTGCTGGAATTGACTAAAACTTTGTGTGACTATAATGATGATATATGTAGACCTTGCAATCTAAACAATTTGGGGTAAGGATCTTGCTCACACAACCAACAGTCAGGCAGATGGAAGTTGAACCCTGGACCTTTTAGTCCATAGTCCAGTATCTTAACCTCTAAACCACCACAGTCCCAAAAAGGGGCATTCTCTTTTCCTTATAAGGATGGCTTTCATACCAGTCTATATCTGGGGAATCCTTCTAGGGATTGTTATTTACTTTCTTTGGGAACCTTACCTGTAATATCTAAGTGTTTCCCACAATTATTAATTTTGATGTTACTCTAAACAGAATAAAGATTGAAACTGTCAGTACAGACAAATTCTGTTAATCACATATACAGCATGATACGTAACATGTAGGTAGACCCTACACTGGTAACCATTCTGGTGATTTGCTGTTTTCTAGTGAAGTTCTTTAGTCACATTATTTGTGACTATTGCTGTATAATTGTGAATATATTAAAACATTTGAATCGTTTGTTTCGAGTTAAGAATGTGTTATTAAACTCAAGGATTTTTAGGATTGCTATCTGCAAGTGTCATTTCTTCATTTTTTATTAAATGTTTATCCGTTCCTGGGGCCAAGTCTGATTTAGCTGTAAGCTATTGCCCAAGATATTTTTTTCAAGCTTTAATAAGTACATTTAATCAATCATACCTTCAAACTGTTACAAAATGAATGATCCCTTACTGGAAATATTGCTAACTTATTAGTGAAAATACTTTATCCTATAAATATAGTTATCCTCTACGTGGCAGGAAAACTTTATCTACCAGATTTAATTTAGCATTAATTATCAGCCACTGAAATTAGAGCTTTCACACTCACAGATAAAAGTTCTGCAAAAGTATAAAAACAACATTATTATAGGAACCAGACAGACAGATAGATCAATTATGCTTCATCATTCCAAATATAAATTTAAATCCAAGAATTTGTAAAGCTCACATAGTTCCTAGTGGGTGATTGTCTCACCTTTTAAGCACTGAAAAGCATTCTCACAGATATCTAGTGATTTGGAGTTATTTAAAAAGCTGTAAGTGACTCACAAAAGGCTTTTATCGAACCACATACCATTATGAGTGACACAGATTTAATCAGTGTTGCCCATGCAACTGATCTCTAAATATTGCTCTTGGACAATTATTGGGACTGTAATGAGATTATAAAATAAGTAATCGAGTAAAATGTAAATCGCCTGCATTAGTGAGTGCAAAGAAATATGTTTGATGATTTTCAGTTTTCTGATAAAGCAGTTAGAATTCCCAACACCAAAACAATAATGCTTAACAAGGTTAAATAACATTTGCTGAGGTATCTTAAACAATGTAGAACATTTCGGTATGAGTTTTTTAATATCACTTTTGGACTGATCTCTTCAATATACAGGTTTTAAGTTGGGCTCAATTCTTGAGACTAAAAGGGTTATTGAAAAAAATGTCTTTTGTGTTCTTACAAAAGATTCTGTGTGGATTTTTTTATGGGTTTGGGGTCAACATCTTGCTAAAAGGTCTGCCCCTGACCAAGTATTATGGCAGACAATTGGGTTAAAGCCAGTTATTTTCACAAAAGCCCATGGGTCTGTACACTCAAAACCACCCCAAAGCATCATCAACCCAGAATAATATTTAATATGGGGGAACAGATATTTTTATGAAATGTGACAATTGTATATATATTGGTCATATTTTTGTCTCATCCAACGACCCGTTTCTAATTCCATTTTTCAACGTTCATTAGCTGCAATTTATGACTTTTCATTAGGAAAGTTTTTATTGTGAAACTTCTGGACATGATCATGCTTACTGAACATGCTGAACCTGACTATGAATGTAATTTCCCTCTTATACAAGTTCACATTCTCCCATTGCAGCCATTTGGTTTTACCCATGTTGATGGAAGACAAAGCAATTTTACATATGTGTGATCTTATATTTCTACCCCAAGGGAAACAGGAAACTGTGATAGACAACTACATAGTTACCGATCTGATCTCTGCCTGCAAGACTGGATTTCAAACACTAACATCTGATCGGGCAGTCTTATAGCTAAGGGTGCCACAGGATTTCGAGCTTTAACGATCCTTAGCTAATGTTCTTGCTTAGTTGAGATTAAGCTGTTGGTTCCTTCTTGAAATAATCTAGCTTGGCTTGCATTTTCTTTGGTAAACTGCATTACAGTGTCCATCAGATGGGTCACCCCCTCCATAGAAAGTTGGTGCGGAAGTTGGTATCTCGGGCATCACATCTGGAAAGCTGTCCAAGCTTCTGATACACAGAGAATGATTAGGAGGGTCTTGATTATTGTAGGGTCACCATTTGAGAGGGGTAAATGATGTGGCAGCCTGCCCGATATGTAGTATTAAAACTCCTGCATTTGCTCAAATTGGATGCCTTTAAGGTAAACTATGGTCTGTGAAGTAGTAATTACTTTTCACATTAATTTGAGAACTTTATTTTAAGGCTGTATAACTGAGCAATGCTGGAAATGTCATGAAGAATATTCATAAGGATATCACTGTGGCAGAAGTGAAGCTGCCTTCGGTGACTGTCTGTTGCACAGTTATCTTTGCTGACCTACTGACATCTTCCCTCCTGATGGTATTCACCACAGTGGTGAACAGTAGTGAAGAAGCTACATCTCCCTTGTGGACTCATCTCTGAATGGAACACTCTTTTAATTGTTTGTTTCAGATTTGTACTTAGTTAATTTGCATAGACTGCCTTCAGGAGTATGATGATTTTCATGGAAGGCATTTGCTCGCTATTACTTTCCACAGTGTGAGCCAGGGCACATAGAATGTAGATTTAAAGTTTGTTTTGATGGCTGCAGCTGATCCTTTTTCCATAAGTTGGTAAAGGGAAAAATGTACCACAGTGTACATGTCCAGTGCAAAAACCCACTTGCTTTTTAACAAAATGAAATATACATAACATTTAACATGCAGCTAATACTCGTTAAAATATTTCCAAACCGCTGACATTGCTTCTTCATGTACCTGCTTGTGGTTATGATGCTGTAAATTGGTATTGGATGCCAGCACAGCATCGGGCATAATACTGACCTCCTCTTGATTACACTCCTCTTTGTAAAATATAATATCTCTCTTGTATAAATGTTTGCTAGAGATAAATGATTGATGCTTTCACTCTTAAGTTTATTTTAAATATCACCAACATTTTTGAGAGATGCATTAATTGCACTAAATGTTTAACTAAAACGTTAAAAGTTGACAAACTATTATTTCTATCAAATTTATACAGTACAAAGTATGAAATCTTTAGTAACATAGGTGAATTGTGCTTAAAGCTATGTGTAGGTGAGCACATTAGAAAGGCTGAGGTTAGCTTTGCAATAGCACCAATGTTAAAAATTATTTGAGTGAGAATTGCTTGAATTCTGGCAGCAATGACATTTTGTCCTTTTAAACAACGTAATACATACATTTTTCATATGTATTAATAATAACTACTGATAGCTTGGATTTGCCTATATTAATAATGATGCTTATTTATGTCTTTATCGTTTCATTCATCTCAATGGAAAAAAATACTGACTAAAAATTATACAAAAAAAGGTTACCATTTTGTATGTACATGACAAACAGAAGACAAATGATTCTGGATTAACCCCACCCATGAAATGCTAGGAGTCACAATACAATCACACAATACACTTGTGTTATACAGGTGATTTCAGTTAATGGGACCACATCGGGACGCGATTATTTTGGTCCTAATAACTGGCTGTCCGATTAAACGAACATGCCCTATGTTACAAGATGGGATGTGCTATGAAACATATACATTTTTTATTAAACCTTTATTATACACCTGTAGCGAACATACAAACAAGAACTACTGTTGCTTTTAAACTTTGTTCATTGAAAAATACATTTTCAACCAAGTTTTTCGAAACGATCTACAACACAATGTATAGATACTCAGCATGTGAAGTAATAATACTGTAAAAAACAAGTTCTTACTTAATTCCAGTCAACGTTTGAATAACTTATCCAGTGTGATCTGACGCTTTTGCTATGGCTAAGTGGCTAAGTTGTGGCTTCTTTTCTGTAGTAAATGAAAATGTTAGGCAAAGTCCCGTAGGTGGCAGTAGAGGGCTGGGGAGAAACGTGGAAGTTTTCGGGTAGCTATAGAAGAGTTTCTTCACGAATATTACGTATTTCTTATTCGCTCTCACGTCCTTTGGTTCGATTAAACGGAATTTTGGTCCAAATAAGGGAATAACATTACACGTATATAATAGGATTTGTTTCAGTACTTTAGGATTCGGTCCGAATAAGCGACTGCTCCCAATAACCGGAATTCACTGTATTTCAGTTGTGTAATGCATGTGGTTCAAAGGGAACAATCTTTATATTTTTCATCACATTGCCAAACAGTTTATAAGAAAAAGTGTAACGTAAAATTGTTACTTTCCCTTTGGTTCACGGGTTCATCATTTCAGCAGTAGAGATTACTTATCACCAGTAATACGTACACTAAGCATGTTAATCTTTGTTCATGTTAAGCGTTGAGGTAGGAGACTGCAGACGATACATTTTTGGCATGTTGAAGGGGCGACCCTCTGCACAACTGAAACTTTCCACATTTATTGCATTTAGCCTTTTCGTTTTCTTTTAAAGCAGAGCCAGACTTTTGCACACTTTTGAGACTCTATCTTCCATCTCTAGCAGAGCGTATCAAAACTAAAGTAAGTATGTAAATAGACAACACACTTGTCCTGGCAGATAGCTGCCTGCTTATGCTACAGACGTAATTTAGCACTAATCACGGCCGTGTATTAGAAGCATAACATGCATTCGTTGGAACTGTTGATTGGAATTTAAATTCTATTGCTTAATAGGTACCAAATTCTTAGCATTTCAGAACCAGTTTCGAAGTAGAATCTGGAAACAATGCTCACACTACTTCCTAAGCTCGGGCAGTTCTGCAAAATGATCAACTATTTCCCATGATTCATAGGACGTTTCTAATTCATTAGTTCCTGTGGAATAAGACTTAAAAGACACATCAATCAAGGCTTTCCACGGTACACCTACATATGTGGTTTGGGGTATTAATGTGGCATGATAATTAAAAGTGTTGATTTTTCGTTACTGACCTCGCTGTTGGTAAAGTTAGCAGTGTAAAAACATTTCATTTTGATTTTTAGTTTTGATACTGTAATTATTTATATTCGTTATCTTTAGGGCTAGGATAAAGATTGAATCTAGATCTGTGTGAAGGTACAAATGTGTCTCACTGTAGACCAGTGGTTTACAGACTTTCACAGCAGAGCCACTCCACTGATTTTATTTTCGACATTGTAATTCAGACAAAACTGCAACTTCCTATTGAACAACAAAAAAATACAGTAACACATCATTATTAATACAAGTGTATGACATGCATTATGTATGGGGCCCTTTCCATTTATTTAGCATTCAAGTGCCCTAGGTCCTAGCAAACAGGTGGCGTTTTCCCAAATTCAGTATCCCTTCTGACGGATGTATCCACTGTCCTGTATGCAAACGAAGGTAATCTGCCTTTACTCTACTTGTATTGACCAGGAGAACTTCCAGCTAATGGCACCGATGCTGAATTTGGCACATAAGATGCTGCGAGTGTCAGATAGTGGATGGATCTGGCATGCAGGGACTGTGGTAGCTTAATGGTTAAGGTCCAGGATTCAAATCCAGCTTCCGCTTAAGCTTCCACTGTTGGGTCCTTGAACAAAACCCTTAACTCACAATGGCTTGGATTGTAAATTGTAAGTCTTGCTGGCGGTAGAAATGAGAAAATTGGTCAGTTTTCTTGATAAATCCATGAAATCTGTTATATATTAAAAAATGATGTCCATGAATATAAGCACATATATATTCAGCAGGGCCCTAAATATCTTAAACATGCCTCATTCATTCGCCGCAGTAGAACCACTGGGAACCACTGCATTGGAGATTTAATCCGGAGGAATACATAAATATACTCTGAGCCTTCATGTAATCGCTCCACTTTATCACAGCCATCTTTAAACTGAATGCGCGCACAATTTTTTGTCATACATCTACTTAGAATTATTCAGCACTTCCTCTTTAGACCATCTACCAATGAGCATGCTTCCCCATTTTTTTGAGAGGATGCTGTAAGGGGTCAAGGGCTTGAAGGGTGCGTGTCTGGCACCTTTCCAAGTCGTTATCGCCGCTGTTACTCAGTTGCAGATTTTCGTGCCCGCTGGCTAATTAGAGACTGCGTGGCCTTTCAGGGCTGCATTTTAATTACACATCTGTGATGCTCGCTGGGAATGGTGAAGTGACAGCACTTCCCCCTCAAAACCTCCCCAGCCCGGCAGAAGAAGTGGTTATATCACCAGGAAAAAAAAAAACAAATCCATGCAGTCCACACTCAGATCCATACTGACCTAAAACAAATGTTATCTCGGGGCTTACGATCTGACGACTGACAGCTGAGTATCGACGCCCATGCTGTCTTGACCTTTTTGGTCGACAATTGACCTTTAGGGGTTCAGAACTGAATGTTTTCGATGATGCTGCTCAAATGACACACTGGTTCGCGTTTACACAATCCAGTTCTTTGTTCACAGGCAGAACTGATGTGAAATGAGCAAATTCCCCTTCTGCTCAAATAGAACTGGCCAATATGGTGCCTATTAATATAGCAGTAAATGTAATTGATATATGATTTTATTTCTATCATTATCTAACAAGGTAGTTTTTGTCATTCTTGTTAAAAATGTCTAATAAAGAAATATATTACATTCTTTAACCTATTAGTCAGAGCTTTTCATGGTCGGGGTAGTTAGGCTATCTGTAAATGGTGCAGCATTTGGGGATGATCCCTAGCTGCTTCACCTCCCTCAGAAACAAGTAGATTTTTCTTGCAGAAATATTTCTGCAGGTAACCGAGCAGTTAAGCTATTAGGCTTGTTTCGAAATACTTGTAGATATTAAATAAAAGCCTATTTATATCAAAGATTAATGCTTGAATACATGTAACTTGGTGTATAGAACACATAGCATGGACCCCTGAGCACTGCAAAATATGCTCTTATGAGTAGCTTAAATCATATGTCTTACATCTGGATAGATAAAGGTTGCAGAAAGCCCTAAAATATGTTCAAACCCTAATGGTATGTGCAGCATCTTGTGTACATCGTAAGTCCCAGTGAATACTTAACCAAACACTTGCTGCTAAATTGAATCATGAATGGTTTGGTGACTGCCAGGAAGAAGGCAGCGGGCCTGTAGGTGGTCTCACTCCACTGCCTGTACTCGGCTTTAGAATTATTGTCACCATTAGTTTAAAAAAAAAAGGGCAAAAAAGACAAAGACAAATATCTGTGGTTAGAAATCTGAGGCCAAACTATAATCTTATTTCACTCCTTAAAGTTAAGCTGAGAGTATAGAAATTAATTCTCTCTACTTCACTGGGCTATGACCCAGAGGCCAAAAGTTTTAGTCATTCATCAACCTTGAAGATCACAGATTACATGAATGGAAGGAGACAAAACTGTGTTGCCCTTCCTAAATCAGGCAGTGGCTATAAAAATAGCTAGACATCAAAATGTCTATATTTAAATCAAAAGCTGGCTGTTTTTGCCAAAAAGCTACAACTGGGACACAACTTTCGGCAGGGCAGTGATCCAAAATATCCACCCAAATCCATATAGGCTCAGGAACCACAGAAAAGAAAGTGTTTGACATGGCTACCCTTAGTCCCCTGACGATATCTGCACCTCTCCTCATCTCCACCTAACCATATACTGACCACTCTGCCGTACTGGTTTAAACTGGTGAAGGTGAAGTCAAAGGCAAAGGAGAGCGCCATAGATATTTAGAGCAGTGATGATATTGTGATAACACAAAATGAGTCACGTAAGCCTCGTATTTCAAGCCGATTATGCTTTAATACTGACAGTACCTTGCGCCAAAAAGTAGGTCCACAACAAATGAGTTGTTGCTATGCAACGGTAACAGTTCTCTTCCCTGCTCTAACAAGGTATGCTACAAAAGGCATCAGGTTTATATAACACTACCAGCCAGTGATAGTTTGGAAATCCAAAGGGCATATAAGCAAAGATGAACGGGAAAAAAAAAAATCTTTAAGAACTACCTAACTAATCTGAGTTGTTTGTATCTGTTTGAGTGCATAAAGCTTATCAGTAATATCATCATGGTGAGAATCCCGTTCAGCCAATCAGATTGTAAGGCCAGAACTAACGTTTTATACAGAAATCTAATTTATAAGGTGTTTCTGAATACATAAACTGAAACCACAAGATCAAAAGCAATGTTTTTTTTTTAATCCACATCCCTGCTATCTAAACTAGGTTCACACAGACTAAACCTCACCAGGGCAGCAGTAAATTCCACCAGTTTGGGGGAACCAAGCAGTTCTGGATCTGTGAGGCTACAGTGCTAAGAACTGCTCCTTTCTGGTGCATTTTGGAAAAAAACAGCCATACAGATTTCAAGTATTCTTCAACTAATTTGGTAGAATGTATGTATATAGAGTATAGGCTTATGTTCAGCCCCGTCTAAAATGATTGCAACCTCTGGTACATTTGAGGAAGAAGATTTATAAGACATTGACCTTTTTGATTGATTAGTTTAATTTCATAATGAAACAATGAGGAAAAACCCAACCTTTATCTGAAGCACGTGCAAACTGAGAAAAGTGCCCTTCATGAGAAATAATAATTATTAACAAAACCACATGTTCTATAATTCTTGGCTCCTTCCTTTGCAGTAGAACAGCACTTAGCCCTCTCCTATAACACCTTATAAGGTTGAAGCATACAGTGAAGGGAATTTGAGACCATTCCTCTTCAAAGACTCTCTCCAGGGTCTCACAGGTTTCCTATGGGATTTAGATGAGGGGACTGGCATAGATATGGTAAAATACTGGTTTTTGTGTTCAGTAAACCATTTTCAGTATTTTCTGGATATATGTTCTGGACCATTTCCTGTTGGAAGATCCACTGAGAACCCATTTTGGTTTCTTGGCAGAGATGGATTATGATTTCAAATATTTCCCGGAGTCCCTGATGCTGATTAACAAAATGCCCAGTGCCTTTGTTGGTAAACCAGCCCCACACCACAAACCCAACACCTTCAGTTCTTTTCAGAGCAGTTATCCTTCTTTCTGATCATAGACAATGGTTTCAGACAGTTTCCCAGTAGCATTTTACAAACTTCAGGTGCTCACGTTTGTGCCTTTAAGTAATCCGTTGCTATAGTGGTGGTGTCTAATGGTACATTGGTGACCCAGAAATGCAACTTATTTATGTAATTCTTGAATTTTGAAGAAATTTTCCTCTTCTCATCTTCAGCATTGTGTGTGTGGGCAACATGGACATGGGACCTCATCCCAAGCAGGTTGGTCCCATATTGTTTATTGTAAAAAGCCATTTTTGGTGTCACCTCATATATACCCAGTAAAAAGGAAATTACGGGTTACTGCTTGACATTTTCTACACTGACCGAAAAGCTATGGAAAAATAAAATATAATTGAGTCACATTATATATTTTTATAGCAGTTTCTAGGGTCAGGAATTGTGGGACTTTGCCAAAATTTTGCCTAAATTTGCCAAAAGGAAAATTCCTTATACTACCAAGCTCAAACTCTACTGAGCTCTTGGAGTTCATGGCTGAATCCATGTAAACACACCTGTGTGTTTACAATTGCTTTGATTATATTGTTTCGACCATTGTGCTTTCATTGTTATTCATAGCAGCAAGAACAATTAAAATATTCACTCGTTCACCTTGAATCATCGCAATTATGTGCAGTACAACAATTGGTTGAAATTGTCATGATTGTGACTCATCTTTCAGCTGTTTATTTTTCGTTATTGTTGGCTGGCATGTTCACACATGCTCGTTAATGGATTCAGCTAGGGAGTTTTGCCATTTTGTCCACAATGCTCAGGCCTGTGTGGTCTGAACTGTAAAAAAGGACATGCATCAATAACCAAATCATTTCCACAGCAGCCTACGCATAATGTTTCAGACAGAGTCGTTCCTACTGAACAAGAACTTCCTTGTGGATCCTTAAATATGTTTGTTTATTTGTTTTATTTAATGTCGCATCTATATGAATGACCGTTCATGGCAGGAGCAAGTTTATATCGATACAAGTCAGTTAACCGAAAACCTGCACTCTGAGTAAAGGGAAAACCAAGTTACTGCTCCTTTCTTTTCACATCCAAGCAATGCAGACGTTTTCGTAAAGGAAAAGGGGAAATTTGGACATGTCCTTTTTCTCAAATGTGGTTTACTTTAAATAGTTTAGGATAATTTTTTGAGGCCAGATTGAAATGTTATCTCTATGTTTTACATTTAATAATAAAAATGGTGATTCTGATTCAGTTTGAGAGAAACCGAATCATCAGCATCCTTGCCTTAGTTTGACTAAGATTATAATATAATAATAATATTAGACTATATATTATTTTGTTATATATGATGAAATATTATTTATTAGCCATGCATTTGTCATGTATAATGAATGTAAAGGGAATTACAAATGAATTCTTATTTTTCAATTTTCTCCTTTTTGTTATTGAAAAAAATTCTAATCTAGTCTCGGACACTCTCGGCCTCAGTCTTAACTCTTGAATCTTGATGTGTCATGGTCTTTGTCCTGACTCGGACTTGACTCTAGTGGTCTTGACTACAACATTAATAATAAAAATGTATTTATTATTCCCAGGGGTCATGTGACTTCTTGTTTACAACAAAATAGAGCATAGGTTCACAGTGCCACAAACAACTTTTTTTTTTTACCAATTTGATGTGATTAGTAGTGTGCAGTGTTCCTGATTCAACTGTTGATTACATAAGTATAATCACTCATCAACAAAAAGCTTATTAGCGGTCATATGTCACTGTAATAAAAACAGCTGTTATTCTTTTCCAGAGTGTTGCATACAGTACTGGATTTGAACTTTGTTCAGGTGTTCATTAGTGACATCATGACTGTTGCTCTGAGTTTAAGGGGCTGTCTGAGATATTATTGGGTAAGCTAAAACCAGTCCTCCTAGCCCAGGGGCAGCAGGGTCACCAGACTCACGCTGTGTCAGAGGAAAATAAAGTCAAATGTGTCTAATTTGGTGGACAATGACAAGAAGCAATAGATTCATCTATTTTTAAACTTTGGCCATGTTACCATAGCAATTTCAGACACTGTGTTGCCAAGCAACAGCATCAAATACAACAAGGACATGAATGAAGGCAGATACTTAAGAAGAGATTCAACTGCATTCACTTTGCAGTTTACAATTCGGCCCTTCCAAACAGAGTACGAGAGAGAGAGAGAGAGAGAGAGAGAGAGAGAGAGAGAGCGAGAGAGAGAGAGAGAGAGAGAGAGAGAGAGAGAGAG
>JAUZST010012381.1:0-11483 GCA_034779995.1 Parotocinclus haroldoi
CCCCCCCCCCCCCCCCCCCCCCCCCCCCCCCCCCCCCCCCCCCCCCCCCCCCCCCCCCCCCCCCCCCCCCCAAAGCCGTCATGGCAGACGATTACCCTGTGGCAGAAGGAAACTTTCAGCAGGATACGCAAACACATTTTATATAACTGTATAAGAGACTTAAATAATAGTCTGTACTGAGAAATCATTTTAACACGAGAGATATTGTCCTGATTATACAGCAATTAAAGACGGTAAAAAAGTATTGTCTTCATAGCTCACTCCTTTGTAACGTTTGTACCTTTATTAAACCGTAGTCGTAGTTTTTTGTTCCTGATCCATCTTCTCCATGTTCTTCTTAACGTTCCTCATTATGTTTTCCTTCCCTGTTTCTCTTCCCGTAGGTGAATGGCCTGCCGTAAAGAAGAAAGGTCTGTCTTTAAGAAGCTTACACGTCCTCACTCACACCGACACACTGATGTTTAAAGGGTCAAATTGAAGAACTCATGCGTATTTCCCATGATGCACCCCCATACTGCTATAATAATAATAATAATAATAATTATTATTATTATTATTATTATTATTATTATTAATTTTTAAAATATTTTTTATATTATATTATTTGGTATTACAATTATTATTATTATTATTATTATTATATGTATTATCATTAGTATTACATGTTCAATAATAATAATAATGATAATAATGTTGTAATTATTACTAAGTACTGTTTTTATGTATTATTATGATTATTATGATGATTATTATGATTATTATTATTATTATTATTATTATTATTATTATGATTATTATGCTAATAATTGATCAGGGTCTGAGAGTTTATATTCTTTACCGCCGTCTTACCAGATTTATTAAATAAAGTAAATATTTGCTTCAGGAGAAAATTGGATTAATTGATAAGAACAATTTAACAATTCTGCCAAAATAAAAAAATCTCAATCAAAATATGGAATATGTTGTTTGCGAATAATAAAATAATACTTGTATATGTATTGTTTATAATAATACAATAATAATTGTAAAAAAAAAATAATTTAATATTTTACGAAAAGAATTGTTATTAATTATTCTATTATTTTTGTTTTACTATTTATTTCTTTTAGTATTTATTTACTTCATCGTATTGCCGATGTTTCTGTTATATCAATAAATAATTAACTAAACGTTTTATTAAACAAACTGCACATATTTGGAAAATAAACGCCTCGAGAAATAGATTATATTTCTTTTTAAATAGATGGATTATTCGTAAAATTTTAATTCGCCTTGCTTGTTTTCACATTTTTGTTTTTCTTTCGTTTTTTTTCACTCTCTCTTTTTCTTCCAGGAGAATTTCTGCCAGAGAGGAAGAAAGGTTTGTGACTTTAATAATAAATGTTTATTAAATGTGTAACTAATAAATCCTCGCTGCTGCTACGAGAGAAACGTATCTTCTCCCCTTAATAAAGGAGACGGAGGAGCTCGTGCCCTCCCGTTATTTCCGGTGGGCATTTCATCAGCCGCTTTTAGAATTGCACGCGCCTTTATTAGCGTTAAAGCGATGAACGCGTTACGTGATCCATTAAGAGCCAGATGAGGCGATCATTAAAACACAGCTGGAAAAAAAAACACCTTTAAAGCTTCACATCGTTTCACACCCGGAATAATGACGCTGTTCCACAGCGCGAGCTTTTATTTAATTAAAGCATCCCTCTGTGCAATTAGGTCCTTTATTTTGTTTTTTATTAATCATAATTAAGCTCGGGGTAACATAAAACATCCGAATACACACCCATTCTGCTCGGCTTTATATATTTATATGTTTATATATTAAGTCATTTAGTAAAATTCAAAAGGGGGGCGCTGTAATTAGCGGTAATTACACTGTTTGGCTGATAGAGGGCGCCTTTGGTCAGCTGAATTATTGGAATTCAATTGCAACGCCAAATATTGTTCATTGTTTTTAAAAAAGTGGGATAAAATTGCTATATTAAATTATCTGTGACGTTTATCTTTGAGTTCAAAAGGCTGTGTTTGGTTAAAAACAAATTGATATATTTTTTAATCGATCGTTAATCGATCGATGGATTGATTAATTAAATTGATCATTAATTAATTCGGGATTTTACTACATCACCGTTTTCCTCTTTTAAACCCCTATTTTCCTGAACCCAGGACGATCTAAAATCAGTCCCAATAGGGGCCGTTATTGCCGTGCTGGAGTGCAATCACCTATCCAACCTCCCCTCCCTCAGACGCAGCCTGTTAGACCTGGATGATGCCTAAATGACTAAACAGTGTAGATAGAACAGTTGGAGATATTAAACATTTTTTATAAAGGCACGTCTGATTATTTTATTACTTTTCTTTGTTTGCATCGCCTATATTTCCGCGAATATCTAATTATATCTTTTTTTTCTCGTCTCGCAATTTGCCGCGTTTAAATCTTATTACGCGCATTACGTGGCGCCGCCGCTTTTTTCTTTATTGGATTTTATTGCATTTTATGTCAATGCTCACAAACTTAACTGATGCAACTTGATGGTGCAGTTTCAGCTCTGAAGGCCAAGGTGATCATTCAGACGGAGGAAGAGGAGAAGATGGAGGAGGAGGAGGAAGTGGTAACGAGGAAGAAAGAAAAGTTTGACAAGGAGAGAGATAAGAAGAAAAGGGTAGAGAAAAAGAAAGAGGAGGAAGAAAAGGCGAAGAAAACGCAGAAAAAGGCAAGGGTGGAGGAAGAGGAGGCAAAGCCTGACGTAGGATCAAAAACGAAGAACAAGAAGGAAAAGAAAGAAAAAGAAGAGGAAGCAAAGGCCAAGCCTGACGCGTCAACGAAGAAGGGGAAAGAAGAAAGCGAGGAGGACGTAGACGTAAAAACGAAGCCTGACGTAGCTGCAAAAAAGAAAAAGAAAGAAAAAGAGAGAGGCGAGGAAGAAAAGGTGAAGAAGGAAAAGAAAGACGAAGAGAAGGGTGGAGACGTGACGACGAAACCCGACGTAGCCGCAAAGAAGCAGAAGACAGAAAAGGAGACAAAGGAAAAAGAAAAGAAGGGAAAAGAGGACGATGGAGACGTGAGGACGAAACCCGACGAAGCTGCGAAGAAAGAGAAGGAGAAACGGGGGAAAAAAGAGAAGGAAAAAAGCGAGGAGGAAAAAGTGAAGAAGGAAAAGAAAGAAAAAGAGGAGGGTGGAGGCGTGACGACGAAACCCGACGTAGCTGCAAAGAAGCAGAAGACAGAAAAGGAGACAAAGGAAAAAAAAGAGAGAAGTGAGGAAGAGAAGGTGGAGGAAGCAGCAAAGCCAGATGTAGCCACAAAGAAGAAAGAGAAAGAAAAGAAGAAACAGGAAAGAGAAGTGAAAGAAACCGAGAGAGGAGAGGAAGAAAAGGTGGAGGAACAGGAGGAGGAGGAGAAGGGCGAGGAAGGGCCTGAAGTTACAATGAAGGAAAAGAAAGAAGAAGAAGACCAAAAAGAGAAGGAAGAAGAAGAAGAAGAAGAAGAGGAGGAGGAGGAGGAGGAGGAGGAAGAGCTGAAGGCTGGCGAGGAAAAAGATGATGAAGAAACAAAACCTGTCTTAGAAGAAAAAGTGAGAGAGGAAGACGAGGCGCAAAAAGAGGAAGAGGAGAAAGAGGAGGAGGACACAAAGGATGATGAAGACGAACCAGCATCAGAGCTGAAGGAACCCGCAGAGGAACCTGTAGATGAACCTGCAGAGGAACCTGTAGATGAACCTGCAGAGGAACCTGCAGAGGAACCTGTAGATGAACCTGCAGAGGAACCTGCAGAGGAACCGAGCAAACCAGAGGAAGCAGAAGCTGAGGATGATGAAGGTGATAAAGATGCAGCTGGGAATGGTAATTCCTTTCAGGTTTTAATGCCACCTGGCAACCCTTGCTTTCTGGCCCATATGCCCAGAAAACACTGGGCCTCAAACCTGAGTTTCTGGAGCTGTGAGGTGACAGCGCCAGCCGCTGTGCCACCCCAAAAATAATCCTCAATCATGGACTATAAGAAGCTGCCAAACAGAAAGCGGTTGCCAGATCCTCATCATTGGGGTTGAGGGGAGGGAGATTTGCCGTTTTTTACTCTTAGACGAAATGTTTATCGTCCCAGCAGGTGCTGACCAAGAGGAAACGGCTGACGATGAGGGCGAAGCTCTGCTTACCACAGCTGAGAAACGAACTGATGACCAAAAAGACGAAGATGACCAAACGGTGGAGGAGGATACGCCCGTGGCGAAAACCGTTGTTGGTGCTACACAAAAAATGGGTAAAGAGCCAAATAATGAGGGCATGAAACAACAAAGCATTAAGTTTCCAGTGGATGCTGGCACTGGGAGACTGGCACTGCTAGATCAATGTGGTTGATTGGCACTATGGTCCAGCAGGG
Source organism: Parotocinclus haroldoi (assembly GCA_034779995.1). NCBI lineage: Eukaryota > Metazoa > Chordata > Actinopteri > Siluriformes > Loricariidae > Parotocinclus > Parotocinclus haroldoi. The sequence continues at coordinate 4,373 of JAUZST010012381.1, forward strand.
TTCAACTGACGCTGAAATGCCAGTGGTTAAGTTCATGGGGGCACCATGTTGCAATGCAAAGGCCCAGTGGTTTAATGGTACCATGAGGTTCATGTGGAGAACTGGCACAATGGTAAAGTTAGTAAACACTGAAATTTTGGTCTCTTGGCACTGTAAAATCCATGTCTTTGTGGTAAAGTTCTGAAGGGTCCTTCAACCCCAAACATCTGCCCAGCAGGGTTCTCACAAACACCGATTATCCAGTGGTTTCCTGTCACTGTCAAAATCATGTGGTAGACTGGCACCATGGTTCAGTCTTCAAGCCAAGTGGCACTGGTTCATAGTTTAGATTCAACCGGCACAGAATGTTCACGTGGTCAGATGGCACCGTGCCACATTCCAGAGAGGTTCCCCAAAATCCAAACCAAAATCCACTGGTTTAATGGCACCGGTAGGTCCATGTGTTTGACTGGCACTGTGGTAATGTCCACAGTGGACCCTGCAACACCAAAGGTCCAGCACTTTCCAGGCACCGCCAGGTCCACGTGGTCGACTGGCACTTCGGTAAGGGATCTTCTCAGAGACTAGCCTGGTTAACTGGCACCATTAAGTCCAACTGGTACTGTGGTCAATTCCACGACGGACCCTGCAACACTGAAGATGCAGTACATTCCCGACTCTGTAAGGGTCAGGTGGTAGACTGGCAGCATGGTTCAGCACTGAAAGGCTGGTTTCCTGGGACTTCACGTGCACCAGGGTCTCTTGGCACCGAGTCCTTGGGTTTGACTGGCATTTCAGTCCTGTAGGGTTCCTGCAACACCAAACTGGGTCTGGGCCCAGGTCTCTGTGGCTGGACGGTCGCTGTATTTACGCCTAGCCGCTGACAGTTCCAACCAAGAAACCAGGGGGGCGGTGACGTGTCACACGGGCAGACTGTAAATGTAAGAGCCACAGAAGCCTCAAAGCGATCGAAGGAACCTGAATTAATCTCCGAAATCCTGACAGAACTGATGAAAGTGATGATGAAGGACTTTAAAGCCGGAGAACTTTATTTAGGTATTGATAATGATGACGATGATGATGGTGATGATGATAGAACCTCCAAACTGGGTCAAACTGAAAAATGCCCGCTGCTCCCAGCGGAAAAAAATCAATACCCTATTACATTTCTGATTTCCTTCATCTTCTGTTTACTCTCTGAGCTTCTGACGCTGCTGAAGCTCCACTCCTGTATCTGCTAGAAGATCTGCTTAGAAAGGTTCCTCCCTCAGTATGCTGCTTTTATGGCCATGTGGTAGACTGGTACCATGGTTCAGTCTTCAGGCCTAGTCCGTCGCTGAAAAGCTGGTATCCTGGCACTGTTAAACTGACGTGGTTGATGGTTTAGAGTGGGTTCATTCCAGCACAGAAACTCCAGTGGTCATGTCCACGTGGTCAGCTGGCAGCAGTCCCCCCCCGCCCCGGAACCACTGGTTTAACGGCACTGGTCCATGTGTTTGATTGGCACTGTGGCAAAGTCCACAAAGGATCCTGCAACGCCAACGGTCCAGTGGTTTCCTGGAACCGTCAGGGTCACGTTCTAGATTGGCACCATGGTAAAGTTCTGGTTTCCTGGCACTAGTTTAGTAAAGTCCAGGGTTCCACACACGTCTTAACTGGCACCATAAGGTCAATGGCTTTGACTGGCACCGTGACAAAGTCCAGAAGGGTTCCCACAAGACCAAACACCCCCTTGTTTCCTGGCATTGTGCTTTAGACTGGCACCATAGTTCCGCTGTTAAATACTGGTAAATAGATGTGGTTGGGTGGCAGCCGGCACCGTGGACTCCATTCGGCTTTTATGTTAATTGAATAGTTAATTACAGAAACGATTCTGCATGTATCGTTAGGGTAAAAAAAAACAAAAACGTTTGGTCTGTGTCTTCGTCTTTCAGATTTCTTTCTGATTCGAAAAAGCCGGGGTGAAAGATCCTTTTTTTTTCCAAGAACCTTTGAAGAAACCGTTTTGTTCGTACAGCTTACTAGGTGACATGGCTTCACTCTCACTCTAATTACACAACCTCGCTTTATTATTATTATTAATTATAGATTACTCACTTAAACAGTTTTTAAACAGGGTTCTGTTCTTCAAACGACGAAGCATTTAGCTGAACGTTCCCTGAGGAGGAACAAATTATCCGGTTCTATTTTATTAGCTGCTGCTTACGTTATGAAAATCTGACATTTTGACATTTTCTTTTTCAAACCTACAGAAACCCAGAAGCTAGAGGACAAAGGACAGGAGGAGGAAACGGGAGAAGCTCCAGCAGAAGGTAACACAGAACTGGAAACAGTCCCAGTTTAGACTCTAGAGTCTTGAGTCCTGGTTGGAACACAGAGTCCTTAGTGCGTGAGTCCGAGTTGAGTCTCAGTTATCTAGATGGGGAGTCTCGAGTCCCTGGCCTGTTAGTTCCGAGCTGTGTCCTGAGTTTCTAGAGTGTGAGGCCGAGTCCAGCCTTGAATCTTTGCCATGTCTCAAAGAGTCTCAGGTCTCTTGCAGGTGAGACGCATTTGAGTCTCGAAATGACTCTCAAGTCACTGGTCTGATATTCCAAGGTGAGTCTCGAGTCTCCAGAGTGTGAGACCGACTCTAGGTATGAGTCTCTGGTGTTTGAGTCACTAGTGTCTGTCAGGTGAGACGTGAGGCCGAGTCAAATCTCAAGTGTCTGGTGCCTGAGTCTGATTGGAGCTCTGAGGCTCTAGAGTTTTATTTGACTCACAAGTGAGAGTCTGAGTCTCTGGCCTGTGACTCCCTAACCCTAACCCAAGACTTTGGTCTTGGTCTTTCGCGAGTCTTGATATCTAGAACGCGAGTCTGGGCGTCTGCTCTGAGAGTCCCAGTTGAGCCTCGAGTCTCCAGAGTGTTAGGTCGAAATCTATTTTTGAGTCCTTGCGAGTCATGTGTGAGCCATGTGTAACGTCTCTAGCAGGTGAGACCTGGTTGAGTCTCCAGTTTCTGACCTGTGACTCGAAAGTTCTGAGTTGAGTCTGAGTTGGGCCTGTTAGTCCAACCTCGAGTCTCGAGTCGGCAGGGTGAGTCTGAGCTTATTACAGGTCTCTGGTTCTCGAGTCTCAAGTCTGTTTAGAGTGTTATTTCGAATCTCGTTTTGAGTCTTCGCCGTGTGAGTCATGTGTCAAGCCTACAGCAGGGGACACTCGGTCGAGTCTCGAGTTTCTGACCTGTGAGTCTGGGTCATGTATCAAGCCCAGGCTGTGTAAGTCTGAGTTTGGCCTCGAGTCTCAGGCCTGCGAGTCCCAGTTGACTCTCCTTAGCTTGGGAGTCTCAGGCATCTAGAGAGTGAGTCTGAGTCTCCCTGCCTTGAGCCTTGAGTCTCTAGAGTGTGAGCCCGAATCCAGTTTCAAACCAGGCGGGTCGCGTCTCAAGTCTCTGTCCGGCGAGACCGTGTCGAGTCTTGAGTTTCTGGGGTGTGAGTCTGAGTCCGAGACTCCCGAGTTTGGTTCCTTCTTCTATGCTCGCCTCCTGTTCAGTTCTTGGTATTTCACATGAGCCATGTCCCCCTCTCGTCCGTGGAGTATCCAGCCTGACTGGGCGACGAAGCCGCCCCCTGACACCCCGGCAGGAGCTCACTCCCTCCTAACCGCCTGTCTCCGAAACATTTTCTCCAGTGATTTATCCCTTGCCAGCTTCTGCGAGCGACCCCTTTTATATTTCCGCCCTCCCAGAAAATGACGGCTAAAAGAAGATCTGTTACTGATTTGGCCTCAGGAGCACGGCAATAAATAGATACGGGCTCTGTTCTTTTTTTTTTTTTTTTTTTTTTGGTATATGAGGCTGTTTGCAGAATTGAAGTGTTTTGGAGCTGAAACGAATCAGATAACGTTGTTTTTTCCAAATAACAGAAGAGCCGAAAGAAGGGCTGAAGGACGAGGAGGAAGAAGGGAAAGAAAAGCCTGAGAAAGAGGGTCAGTATCAGATTTATATCGTTTGTACTTCCGTGATTTTTTATTTTTATTTTTTTTTAAAATGTCATTAACAAATCTGGGCTGGTCAGCTGTCGTATCATAGCAACAGACCTCAACACCCAGGTACCCGAGTTCGGAGAAACCGGGACTGTGGACGTCAAGAAACGTCTGAAGAACCGCTACCGACCAAGAGACCTCAACGAAGTCCACGACGCAGCACGCGATGTGTCCTGTGACTTTTGACTCACCCTGTACATGAGGTGACACAGAGGCCGAATTCCCTTAGTCGTTCATCAACATGAGAAACATGGCACAATTCAGATGAACGATGTGCTATAAAAAAAAAAAAACGTAATCTCAAAACGCCCCTATCTAGAGTTTAAAAAGCTCCAATCAAGCGGCACTGTGACAAACTTACTTAGACAAAGTTTATTTGCCCCCATGCTTGGACTCGATCACCAATTTAAGGACTTAAACAGTCCCGCCATGCCCGGGCGTTGCGAGAGGGCAGCAATTCCCTCCCTCCTCCGGTTGCCTGGGCGACGTGCCATCACAGACTATCCCGCCAAGGATCCTAACGCGATGCATGAATTATTTTATTACGTTTTTGATCCATTTGTTATTATTTGCTGTTTTTTAAAACTATTATTACAAACCCTTTCGAGTGTTGGTCCTCCCAGGGTGTCTAGGGATTTTCCTTGCCACTGTCGCCCTAGGCTTGCTCAGTCTGGGATCGGTCTTAGATGATGATAAACTCATAAACTCCATAAATAAGAAACGCTTTAGAAATAAATCGGACTTGATTTATGACCGCTGTCTTTTAACTGATATAAATATTTAACCCGGGGTTTCAGAAAAAAGTAGCACCTTGGGATCACCAGGCCTCCAAAGCTACCATCAGGTGCCACCTCCATGGCAACAGAGTTAAAACAGGAAGGCCAGTTGCTTCACCTTACCGGGACGTTGACTGGGAACACTCAATCCGTTCGGTCCGTAAACAGGGAACGTGTGGAACGCCCACTGTTAAGTACGGTGGAGGACCTGCGACGCTGTTGGCCCGAAAGCCCCGAGAACCTGAAGGGGAATGCTGGATCTCCCAGCAGGACGACGACCCAAAGCTTGTGTCCAGGTCAGCACTGCAGTGGTGTGGTCACACGAGATCTGTCCCCTGTTCTAAAACCTGTAGAAAACCTGTAGGGGGCGCTAAAGAGGGGAGGGCCCAAAAAAGGACCTATGGGACCCTGGAAGATTTGGAGAGATCCTGTAAAGAGGAACGGGCTCCGATTCCCGACTCTGGATCTCCAGCCTTAGAAGATCTCACAGGAGAATAAGAATAAGCATCGTTCGTCTTACGTCAAACTTGGTCACTTGGTGTCTCTAAAGTGTTTCCGTGCCAGTGTGTGTGCCTGAAGTGACACGGCCCCTGTCCCCGGTTGGTGCCCACCTTGTGCCTGGACTTCTGGACGTCCGGATCACACGCCCATGCCGTTCGTACATGGCACCTTAAACATGATTTGTGTTTCTGTTCATTAAGCTTTAAAACGCGTTCATTGTTTTTAATTGATTTAATCACTTACGGTTAAATGTCATTACTGATGACTGATTCTCTTACAGAAGCCGGCCCCTGCGTGTGCGCGCAGCCGGAGCAACCCGTAGTGCTTCAGAAACAAGAATCGCAGCAATTAATCGAGAAAGGTAAATCGTACGGTCATGGCAACCTGGAGGAGTTACGATGGATTGACGTTTGCGTTTTTGTTTCGCGTTTCTCAAAATGTGTCGCCATCTGGTGGCGAATTGAGGACCGTGCGTTTATAAATCGTGGAAAGCAAAGAAAACGAATTAAATATCTGATGTTAACCTCAAAAGAATAACCAAAGCAGCAGCCTACAGGTTAAGTAAAGAGTAGTAATACGTGGATTTTATTTATTAAACGATTTCCTGTCCCTCAGTGAGACTCTATACACACACACACACACACACGCACACAAACACACACACTACTGCCATCTGCTGGCTCTTCAGACTGACTGATTTCTATCCCCTGATGTTTAATTCATGTATGATTTCATTAATCTGATCTCGGGATTTAAAGCTGCATCTGGTCCTACAAAAACATGCATAATTCAGATAAAGTAGCAGTGATTTGTGAAGCAGTAAAATGAAAGCGATTAGTCTCCGTTTAATTAGCCCCCGAGGCAGTGTGTCAGGGTGTGAAGGAAGAACGGGCGACTTAATCCAGCAGCAGATTAAGAAACATCTCTCCAAATCAGGAACAGATGCTGATTGGTTCAAGAAGGTGAGCCGCAGGTAACAGATCAGGGACAATAAATAATCAACTACGCACCCAACCCCGGTCCCTGCAGAGCCACCCGAAATCACCGCAGGGCATCTGGACATCCGAACCGGCCCATACATCAGCTACTGATCCATCCCACTAAAGGGCGTAAAAACAGACTTGGGTCGGGATAATTAGACGTTTGGGTGGGTCTGTAGGATTAAGGCTTGGGTCTGTGGGATTGATGGTGGGTCTGTGGGATAAAGGCTTGGGTCTGTAGGGATTGGGGTTGGGTCTGTAGGGATTGTGGTTGGGTCTGTAGGGACTGGGCTTGGGTCTGTAGGGATTGGGGTTGGGTCTGTAGGGATTGGGGTTGGGTCTGTAGGGATTGGGGTTGGGTCTGTAGGGATTGTGGTTGGGTCTGTAGGGACTGGGCTTGGGTCTGTAGAGACTGGGGTTGGGTCTGTAGGGATTGCGGTTGGGTCTGTAGGGATTGTGGTTGGGTCTGTAGGGACTGGGGTTGGGTCTATAGGGATTGTGGTTGGGTCTGTAGGGACTGGGCTTGGGTCTGTAGAGACTGGGGTTGGGTCTGTAGGGACTGGGGTTGGGTCTGTAGGGATTGTGGTTGGGTCTGTATGGCTGTGGTTGGGTCTGTAGGGACTGGGCTTGGGTCTGTAGGGTCTGGGGTTGGGTCTGTAGGGATTGTGGTTGGGTCTGTAGGGACTGGGGTTGGGTCTGTAGGGACTGTGGTTGGGTCTGTATGGCTGTGGTTGGGTCTGTAGGGATTGGGGCTGGGTCTGTAGGGACTGGGGTTGGGTCTGTATGGCTGTGGTTGGGTCTGTAGGGATTGGGGCTGGGTCTGTAGGGACTGGGGTTGGGAGATCGGAAGAGCGT
>JAUZST010012382.1:0-11482 GCA_034779995.1 Parotocinclus haroldoi
CGTTATATGCTCAATTTCCTTTTTTCAGCCACTTATTGCTACTTGTCCCAACTTTTTTGGGATTTGTTGACACTGTGAAATTTTGAATCAACATATGTTTCCTTTAAAATTTAAATTAAAAAGTTACATTTACTCAGATTAAACTTTTTGATTTGCCATCTCCACATCATTGCATTCAGTTTTTATTCACAATTTGTTTAGTGTCCCAACTCTTTTGGAATTCGCTTTGTATATTTGAAAATTCATTTGTTTGTGCAATATTACACTTCCACAAACATGTATAGTAAAGATCAGACACTGATCAAGTCAACAGGTTGCCCACTCATACTTGATTAAGTCTACATGTTGCCCATTCACTTTTGGTTGAAAACACCTGACTCTAATTTCACATTCAAATTAACTGGTTATTGGTTCACATACTTTTGTCACTCAGTGATATGCCATATCAAATAATTTTCCTTAATAAATAAATATAAAAAAATCTTATTTGATGAATTCTTTATCATCTTTTAGGACTTGTTTAGGTATGGTTCTCATTATATACCTGTAGAACTTGTAGATATGACAATTTAATGAAGGTTAGGTCAGATTTATCCAGATAGAATAAAAAATAAATAAAGGTAAATGGTTCATAAAATTCAAAGCACCACTATATATAGCACACAACGTTTACAAATGTTTAGATATGATGATCCACTCTGTAGTTTTATTTACCAAGTTCAGTTACTCAGTATTAAACCTGCAGACACATAAACATCAGATGGCGGAATCAGATTGGTTTAGTGGTCCAGCTGGTCTCTAGGGTGAATGTTGTTTTTTACAGATTTAGATCTTTGACAGCTTATATGGCCTTTGCTTGACATATTGAATCTAGATGTTATTAAATGTCAAGATAACCCTGTATTGTGCAGGTCTTCTGATATGAACCGCTGTACCATTAAAAGAAACTAAATAAGTACCTTTGCAGCGAAACTTCAATGAAATGTCATCCGAATCACCTTTTAACCCCATTTAACTCTGCTCAGTGCTTCTGAATCAATCTAATCATATTAGCAGTTATTGACTTGGAAGTCAAATCTCTGTAATATCCTTTTCTTTTTAATAACATTAATAACATAATTTTATTTCGGGTGAAATAAGGTAGGTAAAGCTGATTGCATATAATTTGAAGAATTAGAAGGAGCTTTTGGGGTTTGTTTGGTCATTATAAAGAGGAAAATGATAATTCCTTTTTTTAATATCACCCACTTTTTTGTAAAATCCCACCTAGTCATACTGAGAAAAAGACCAGAGGACACTAAGATTGAAATTAAAACATCTGGTTGAAACTGCTCCTCAGTCAAATTTCTCTAAAACTGACATGTCTGTATTTTTGGCACTGCTTGACAGACTTTTTACTGTTAGGCAGCATTGTGTTAGTTGTGCCAACAAAATCAAAAGCTATCCTGCACTAAATTTTATTTCAACACATCAAAATGCTTGAAGCCACAGTATGTGTTCACTTGTCCTGAGAAATACAGTAAACATTAATTCTTAATAGTGCTAATTACAGCCCTCCTGGTAAATACATGACTAATTTATAGGGTACTAAACTGCTTCTTTTTGTCTTATTGTTGTGTGATTAGTCACTGGCTTCTTTACCTCTGGCATGCGTCCTGTGGTGAGTGGTGTAGACATTCTCAAACGAACATTGTCTGAGACACTGAAACACACTTCTGATTTTCAAAGAGCACTGCCACACTTCTACTGATTCTTGTTTGGGCATGTTTGCTCTTACAAAAACTTAATTTAGCCCCAAGATGTATGTCTCACTCATCAAATCATAACAGCCAAAATATATACCTCCACTTTTGCCTTGAATAGCATTATGAGCTTGCACAGCCAAAACAACAAGATTCACACGAAGATTATATATAGGAGACTGGTCATCCATCCTTCTGGGTGTGACTGATCTGAAACCTTCTTCCATTTTATATTCTCGGTTGGCCAAAAGGTTGTTTGAAGCTCATAGTAGCAGCTCTCTAGCTCATAGCACCTTAGGAACCCATAAATAAGGACACCAGCAATGACCCATCTGGAGCCATAAAGGGAATTCCATTCTTCCCAAGAGCCTTGTGAAGAACCTGGGAGGTTAATTATCGATTGGATTCGGTCTAAAAATTTTGGCAACGTTTCGAGACTGTCTTTGTTTAACCACACCGTCACATCTCTATGGCTGCTGTAATACCACAACCTCAACAATTATATGTGCACAGACAACAAGATCCATTATTCATTTTCATGAATACTATGAATACAAATAACTGTGTTTCAGAATACACATTACCAAACAAAGTTAGAACAGACAATACCCCCGTAATCTGTAAGGAATGTAACGTGCATCACTGTAAAAACACATTTACTTTTAAATGAAAATGATGTTGTCTCGTAAGTTTGAGGTGTCTCCCTTGCTATCATATAATACAAGTGTCTTCTTCTGAATTGCAATTTCCAATTTGTGTAATTGCTTTGCTAGAGGGGCAGAAATGGAAGAAGGCGACTTTCATCTGAAGGCAGAATATCCCCCAGGTCCACTTTTCAAGTAACTGCACAAGTCAGTTTCTCTTTCCTGCAAAGCAGTATTCTTTGCTGATGAATTGTACTTTTGCACCCACAGGGTTTTGTAAGTGAGGCATTTCCTTGTTCATCATGGCTGGCCAAAATAGTGTAAATAATTAGCCAGTTCAGATCATTCTGTAATTTCTGGTGATGCTTGTGATGTTCCATAGTGGCAAATTGGTGAAGATTTGAAAGCATCCAGACCCCCAATAACAGAGCTGTTAAACTATGAACCACTGTTAAACTATGACATTTAATCCTGCTCTGCCCCTGCACAGTGAATATATTAACCAGGAAACACTATGGAACAAGATATTTAACACTATATTTATTAACTGTCATATTATGTGTTAAGTTTTATTGATATCTATTGATAATTCACCATGCTACTGTAAATTCAATGAACTTTGAGGGCCATAATGCAAGTCTTTGGTAAATGATATATAATTTAAAATATAAATACTTTAGGAAAGATAATGATATAATGCAAAATTAAGCATTAACTGTGCAATGATGTGCGTCTCTAGTTGTACCAACAAGATCTGCCTGAAGCAGTTTGAAAATTGCCATTGTAATACAAGGAAAAGATGTCACTTTGAATGCAGCATATGCTGGTCTAAAAATTCAGTGTACTTTTCTGCATTAATGCTACCATCACAAAAGTATAAATTACCTTAACTCCAAACCATGATAGACCATGGCTTTCGGACCAATTGCTGATAATCTTGATGGTCCTTTTTATTCTTGGTATGGGCATAGAGCTTCCAGTACTTTTAAAAATGATCTGAAATACTGATTTTTCAGACCCTCCTGCTTAATATCCAGTTGAATCTGAAATGTCTGTAACTATATTAGAAAACCAAGAAGCTGCATGGCTACAGTAAACATGTCCTCGTAATATTTTTATCAGGACAAATTATTATATATCTGACAAATTATTTATTAATGTAAACTTTTCTATCAGCTCAAACTGGTCTGGCCTGGTCTGACCTTCACTGGATTTTTCACTTTTTCAGATTATTTTCTGTAAACATCAGAGATGGGTTTACAAAAATCTGCATGCAGAAATCCCAGTAGATCATCAGTTTTTGAAATACTCCAGCCAGTCTAGTGTAAAAAACCATTAATTAAAAAAACAGGTCAAAATCATTCTGATGCTCAGTTTGAGTAGGTTGCTTGATCATGTCTAAATGCCTAAATATGTTGAGTTGCTGCTATATGAATAGCTAATTTGAGATTTGCCTTATCCGGCCTTATCACCAGAGTGGTTGGTGAATGTGTAAATATATTTTTAATACATTAAAATATATTAATATTAATATTAATAAAGCACTTGTCAGTTTTCATATTTAAATATATTTTATTACTAACAGTCATATATTATAATGTAGCATCAGTTTTAAAAAGTCAGTTCAATCATGTAGAAGATTGTTCCTTTAAAAAAATATTGGCTATCAAAAGTTTTATTTATTCCCTTAAATGTGTGTTTGCCAACATAAATATTTACTTGAAGTTACCTAATATCCTATTCATTTATTCTTGGGCATCATCTGGTTGTTGCAATAATGAAGTCTATTCTTAATTGTAATTGAGTAGAAAACATGAAGAAAGCATGCTGTGCCAATCTAATTACATTATTTTAAACTGCTAGTCCAAAACTAAACAATTTGTATTCTTTATTAGATTAAGTACGCTGTTGGTAACAAACTGTAAGCAACATTTGTATCAATATCACATTGATTAAATTTAAACAAATTTCTATTAGTTGGCACAGTGAACTCTGAATATACGTCTGAATTTTGAAGAATAATTATTGATTACACCCATCTTGACAATTAGATTATGTAGTTCTGGAAGACAAACAAAGAGCAATTTCACTCATATTGAGCTTCATAATCAAATGAAGGTAACCACTGATAACCACTGATGTATGCTGTTATTTGTATGTGTTGCAATATTCAAGAAATTCCATGTTTTGTTGATTCCAAGACCCCCATGGAGACCAAAATGTGCAGATGGTTATATAAAATGGTGGAGTAGCTAACCTATGCACATCTTCCCATATACTGCGAGTGTACAAATAGTACGCCAACCTGCAGATATGGAGCGCCAACTGTACTTTGGATATTTTGCAGCATCATGAATGTGTCAAATCTGATGATGAACTATACGTGTGATCTCTGATTGCAACTGCCACACACTCAACACATTCACCAGGGATTGCAAGGGACCCTCTGGGAGAGATCTGAACTTGTCCTCCACATAGGGGCAAATCAAAACCTGGTACAATTTTATGAACTGTCATTATCATACAGATATTGTAGGCCATGAAGGAAATAAGGCTATTAAATTAAAGATTTTAGATATGTCAATTTTGTAGCTCTGTAACTTTTCCAGATTTTAAGCGCGGATCTTATCAACTTGCTTAAATCCTCAAGACTTTTATCGTTTTATCTCTCTCACATTCACTTTTGAAACTTCTGCTGATCTTTGCTCTGCTTTGTGTGGGCTTGCTTCAGGTGCAATTTCACTTGGGTCACCCAAGGTCATGGTCTCGAAGTCAGAGCATTGAGTGAATTAATAATTATCATACAGCACATATGACAGTCAGCACAGCACAGCCAATTATTGACTCACTAACTTCACTCCTGCTATGGCCTTCATTCCAAAAAGGGCCCCGAAAAGGTGAGCAAAACGGCAGAAAAATAAAATGCTTAATAGGTCAGTTTTGATTCATTGTATTGCCTACCATATAGTTTTGGTTCCGTATACTTTTTACTTGTGATAACGATGTGTATTGATCAGGTACAATGGAAGCAATCTAGGTTTTTACTTACAGTGTCATTATGAAGACTGTATCTTTGGACTTTAAAAAATAGTTCATGGTATAGTTGTGGCTGGGAAAAGTGATCATAAACTCTGAGTTAATCTATTGCAGAATTATGTCTGCATTTTTTAAATGATATAACCCATATTATTACAATCTATGAAACCAAATAAACATTACTTACAGAGTAGCCTCTGCTCTCTTGCATTTAATGTTCTACCCTAATTGAAATGTTGACCTGTCCTAGGTGTGTAGGATTAAGTAAGTTCTAAAACCATATCCATTTTAAAGAAGACATTTTCACAATTATTTAAAACACTGCATTTAGAACCTTAAGTAATATTACCACATTTTATTTATATGTTGCCGAAAACCCCACTCTTAGAAGCAGCTTTCCCACTAGATTTTTAAACATGACTGGGGGGGTCACTGTTAGGTACTAATGTAAGACAATAATCCCCTGTTCACTGTTGTCATTCCAATTAATTTCAAATGCGTCCAGTAGAACTAAGGTCAGGACTGAGAGGAAGCTTGACAGTACAGAAAGCTTTGTTTAAGATGTGGAACCTTACGACAGTGTCACAACCCAATTTAATGCCACTGTTTGACTGTGAAGATTCAATGGCCTGTATTCAGTACATGGCCAACATTAGCTTTATCAGTGATTAGCACCGTCAAATTCCTTTTAAATGGATTTTAATTTTAATTATCTGAAAGGTTTGGCATCAAATGCATTAAGACATTAATTAACTAAAATGTTTCTGTTGGCACAGACAACATTAATATTAACAGCAACTTATTTAAATAAACAAGGAGGCAACAAATGGTGAAAACCTGTCAGTTATTGATTTATTTACCTGACTAAATGCTTATGGGCTGAGTAAGCATATCCTACTCAAGTGTATGGACCAATGCATTGCAACGCATGGGCACAATTGTATTGTAAAATACACATTATAAACCAGTGTGTTTTATCAACAAATGATGAGCCATGCATTGACTTGTGTTGGGTAATTTTGTTGATTTGTGTTGGGTATTTTTTCAGGGTGCCTATGCATGGTGCCTGGTTGGGATCCCAGATATTGCAGTGCTTGGTAGGAGTCACTATTGCAGCCCAGTGGATGATCTTCCAACCAGACTCTCCTCTGTCAGAAAGGGAGGAAGAATAAACTGTTAAACTACTACTTAACCGAAAGTGCAATATTAATTATTGTCACTTAGTAACTAATTTCTCATACCAACTTAATCCAATCCAAGCTTAAGAGGAGCAAAGCCCTAACCACCACTCGGACAATTTTACTTGTCTTTGAAGTTTGGAATTGAAACTTAATACCTGGATGAAAGCCTTGCACAAAGGGGAAAACCTGCAAACTACTATAAGTAATTATAATTTGGTACCAAAGCAAAATCCACAAAGATAGGCAGACACTCTCCAATATGTCATCATATTTGTAAGAACTTTATTGAGATGTTTAACAACAATGAAAATGGGATGTCTTCCTCTGCAATGCATAATATCATTCAATGGTTCGTTTTGGGGGAATTTCATGAATAAAGGGTACAAACCTAAACCTGTGATCTCTGACTACATTCGTCATTCACTCACATAACCGCATGGAAATTATTTAGGCAAACTTTTGCCGAAGACAAAAGGGACAAAACAATTGCTTTATTTCAAACACTTTCATTGCTTAGCACCCTTGTCACCAAAATATATTTTAAGGGTTGTGAAAGGAAATTGTAACATTACAATGTGGTACATGCTTTAATGTCACAACTTTTCTTTTCAGAATGTATCGCAGACCTGAAATGCAGTAATGGATGCGCAGGCAACAAAAAATATTTGGGATATTGCTGTCTGAAATGTAATACAAATCAAAGTAGATGTAAGAAACACTGCATTATTTTCCATTTTCTATACTGTGCATTTGAGGAAAATACCAGTGTACTGATAAAGGTAATTTTTATAGCCTTTTTGTACATGATTGATATTTAGGTTTTGCTGATTGAAAGTTTGAAATTTGCAATAACTTACAGAACTGAATTAATTGTGTTAATCATGTTAATAATAAATGTTTTGAAGAAATCAAGAAAACATGTTGTTTAAACTTATATGTAACCAACAAGCTTTCAAGTCTTCTTATACTTTAGGTATATTTGTAGCCCTTTCATAACAACTGCCTTTTTCTATAATTTTCGCCTCACAAACTCAATAATGGACTTGTTCCTGTATTTCTGGACATGAATGACATTCTTGGAAATTTCTATAATGATCTTATTCTGTACTCAGCTGAGAGAAAACAACTGTCCCAATTTCCTTCAATATATGTTGTTTTCCTAATGCATACTGAGCTGTACCTGAGTGTTTATAGAATCAGGATGGAAATATTAAAGGACAGGAGATCTCATTACTGTGTACCATCTTTCTAGCAGGATATATCATTATCCAGCAGAACATGGCCTAGTTCATGTGAGCTCGATTGCAAGCACCACAGCAATGTTTTCTTAGAACTGCAGTTTTTTATATCATACCTGCATAAATTATGTATTTATAAACTTTACTTCCAATATATTCTTTAAACTTATTTTATCTTATGACATATAACCCCAAATACATTTTGTTTAAACAATATTAAACCATATTTAGCAAGGTAGGTAATCATTCTGGAGCTAACTGAATGGCGGTACAGTGTTAACTGTCTTGTTATGATTAAATAATCTACATTATTCAGAATACTCCATGCTAATCAGTGCCAGATAGATTGCAGTCACCTGTGAAGGTGTTTTAAACTGAATCAAGTCATGGTCCACTGCTATGCTTTCACTTGCACTTTTAATGCCGTTGGCAGTATATTGTAATTGTTTGTTATGTTGTTTTGTGTTTTGTGAAAAAAAAGAAAAACAGTGCTTGATGAAATGAAACCCGGAGAGAAACCTGAGAAGAAGAACAAAAAGAAATTTGAAAAAGTGACATAGAGAAATCTGATTGGGGGATCTTTAAAATGTAATATATATTTTACTATAGCATATAACATTCTGTGTCTTACTATATTCAGAGTTGTGGTGTTGCAGCAGTTAATGTACTAGACCAGACGGTCTTGGTGATGGTCCACCTCTTGATTGATTATATGTTTATCTGGGTAAGACTTCACCTATTGGCTTCATATGTTTGCTAAAGGACATTCCAACAGTGTAGGGAAAACTTGAATGAAGATTTAGCAAGGACCACAACAGCTGGAGTGGACTTAATGAAAAGATTAGAAAGTGGTTTGACAAAATGGACTTTGTTGGAATTGTAATTGTACTTTTTGTACTAAATAAACACACCACAGTTCACATTGTTGTGCTATATGCTTTTGTTTATTGTGTTGTAATAGTTTGTGTAATTAATAAGTTATTTGAATTAATGAAGAGGGTTCACCATCTGACGACTTCCTGTTGGTAGCAGCAGCAGCACCGAAACCTGCAACTAGCTAGTATAATAGGATTAAAAGACTTCTAGCCTTTTCTCAAATGTAATTTATGTAGTAAAATAAATGCCATTTGATAATTGTAAAATAATATTCTTGATAAACATACTTTGGTTAACCACCTTGGTTTTTAATTGTTACAGTATTAGGAAGGAGGAAAACTGAACTTGCAGGCAGCAGATGTGGAGCAGCAGGAGCTGAACCAGGCACAGTGTACGCATCATTTACAGATGACCCTGGATGATGTGATGCAAGCAAAGGGAGCTGGAAGCAGCTTTGAGAAGGGAATATAGTACTACAACTATGAGCCAGTTTGTGCAGGTGTTAAGCCAGTGTGACCTGATTCCTCCTGCCCTGTACTAGACTCTTTTTGCCATATCTATACAGTATAGTTGATTGCACTCATTCATATTTGAATTTCATTAACATTTTATTTTTCTAAAATTTCTGAAATTATTCACATTTCAAGTAATAATTTGTAATACTGAACTATTCATATATAAACTCCTTTTTCGAGACCATTCTCAATAAACCCTAGAGATGGCTGTGCATGAAAATCCCAGTATATCAATAGTTTTTTACTACTCAGACCAGCCTGTATAGCACCAACAAACATGCCACATTCATTGTCACTTAAATCACCTTTTGTCCCCATTCTGTTGCTCAATTTAAACAGGTCATCTGCATACCTAATACAGGTTCTGCCATGTGTTTAATTGATTCGATATTTCTGTTAATGAGCAGTTGAACGGGTAAATCTAAAGTGGTATGTGTACTGTATGTGTTGTGAGCACTGTGGTGCTTTATTTACAATAATCAATAAATGATTACAATTTACTGTATCTGTGTTTTGAGTTTGTACTGATCTTTTATGATTTGACTATAAAAAACATGTAATGTCTATTGCAGGCTACTTAAGGCTCCTGGCAATAATATTCAAGTGGTAATCATCAAATTTTGTCATTATATATTTGATAACTGATGTTCTACTTTCAAGCACTTAATATAATTCACTTCATGGCATATCCATTACCCTACCATATCAATTAATCACATACAGTTCTACTGAATATTGCATACCCTGGCAGAAAGTGTACAGTATATATGCAGAAGACATGAAAGTACCTGGAGCAACAATTAACTCGGTAATAGTTTGTGCCAAATATCAATTTCAGAGGGATTCCCTAATGTTCCATAACATTAAATGACAGTAATAGAATAAATGTTCACACTCAAATGCGCATTATAAGTCATTTAGACAGTGACTGGTCACAGAGCCAAGGGTATGGCAGGACAATACCTGTTTATGATCCACAAGTTACTTCTAGTAGCTGTAAAATAACAAAGGCACCAGAGCAAAAACAATTAATATAAGTAATGTGATATAGCACTGGTGAATGGGTAGCATTTGCAGATGCATGGTGTATGTCTTTCTTCCACAAAAAAATTAAGAAGTGAAACAGATATACATATGAACTGCTCCAGAATGTTATGGTGCCATGGCTGTGTATTCATGTTAGCTCAGTATATCTTCATTACACAGCGGAGAATTTACAAATAAAATTGAAATGGAATGCCTCATCTTTCATTTTCCTGTGCAGTGACCCGTTCCATAGTGGTGTAATGGGGGATCTCAGAATGACAATTAGAACGACTCACTCCTGAGCAAAATTTGCCATATAGATTCATGCTTCATCAGAAGTGAATTGACTCAAATGATTTATTTGATGGAATCTAAGAAGCACTGCTTTGATGGCTCCCATTTTCAACAGCTCTCCGGACTGTTTGGGAAGATATAATGCAATGATGTATGTTTACATAGCTAGTCTTTGATGATTATTTTTCTTGTAATGCATTGTAACACAAATACTTCAACATATGTGGGAAGGTCCTTTCAAAAGGACCCTGGGATAAAATTGTGTTGCGGCACAAGTTGGGAGCATTACTAAGAGGTGAAAGTGTACCAGCACCAGCAATACCATGCTCAACCCTAGATGACCCTAATGATTAGGAATGTTACCAAGAGGCAATTGGCAGCTTTGAAAAAGATTGGTTGGTGTGTCCATGGCAATAATTTCACAAGCGTTACAAAAATCTCTTCTGTATGGCAGGGCGTTGTGAAAGGTAGCTATCCTGAAATATTGCCATTCTGTGTCTGATTTGTGTTTGTTATGTCATTTGGCAAATGTTTATGGTCAGGAGAGGGCAGAATTTAAATTATTGAATCAAAATCTAAGCACAGTGTTTGGCAACACCTGAACTTATCTCAGTCTCAACCTTATCTTTACATGGTCATCCCAGTCTTGAGGTAATATGAACTTTTTTGTCAAGACCAGCCACAACTAATGCATCTGAGGTAAAATTAATTAAAAACATACTTATATTAGAACTATACTTGTTTTTCCATATTTATTGAATGTCCATAACCCATTTTAACAGCATTACTCAATCATTTCTCTACATGCCTAAATAAAATCTGAGTTCATATTGACTAAAAACAAGTTACTTCCTTTTCTCGTTCAGTTTCCAATCAAATATTTAATTAAAAAAAATAGTTTTAATAGTCATACATTGCAAATCTAAATTT